>JAOTON010001218.1:0-96109 GCA_034440635.1 Lepas anatifera | reverse complement strand
AGTGAAGTGATCTTCATGTTTATGATATGTATGTGTGTTTCAGAGCGTGGGCAAGCTATACAAGTGCATTTGAAATTCTTAGGTTTTTATAGGACGATTTTGGTGGAACTTATTTTGGCGAGGTTTTGGGTAACGTGAGATAGCTTTGCCAATTTTGTTCTCGCAATAGCATATGGAAAGCCGAAAAGAATTTGTATGATTGACATTAAGCTAAGACCACTAGGAGTCAGATGGTGAAGAAACAGTAAGATTTTCTTGAACGGCTTTGCCATGAGACATCGTCAAATATGAAGCGGACAAAAATGACCCGCTGGGGCGTTGCGGACATCTTAGGGCCGCTGAAAAGGAAGAAAAGGATGTGTCCTGTCCTCCCGTCTTGTGGGTTAGATGCATAATGTTACCTAGAGGAAATGGAGGCATTGTGGGTCCTGCCAATTCTGGGTTGCTACTTTAGAGACTTTTCATCAAATCTGAAGATTTTTAGGGCAATGTCGATACCTTTGGAAACTTTGGAGTTCATGAAATGCTTCCCAACGTTTTCGGGGTCTGTCTTATTTTTGGAATGATTATCAAATATTTCTAACGAAAACATGCAAGATAGTTTCAGTATTTTCTGAACGCGTTGTCAAAGACAATTTTCAGGGTTTTGAAAACTTAAAGAAACATTAGCATGACTTTACTGTTAAACTAGCAGAGCCTTTTCTTTTCCTCTTGATGGATTGTATGTAGTGGATGGAGAGGATAGGGAACAGTAGCGGATTGAAGACTTCATTGGGTGTGGGGGGAGGGGGTTAGGGGTCTCGAGCATCCCCCGCATCGCCTCGGAACAACCCTCAGTTATGCATTTACTATAGGCACTCTGCCATTTCGGTGGGAGGGGGGGCTTGACCCATTCTAGCCCCCCTTGTGTCCACCACTGATTGAAAGCCAATGGCCAGCTAACAAAATGAGGTGGGAATTATCGCGGCCGTCGCGCTGGTTTGCTGTGACGAGATGGTGCAGTTTAAAAGGGGCGAAAGCATGGGAAGTTCTATAACTTCTGTCTAAAACGCAATTAGCACTGTTGCGGCTTGGTTCTGGTCAAGTGAAACTACCATGAGTGAGCATCCCGGGGGTTAGGGGGAGGGGTCAAGACCCGCCTGGATTTTTGGTCTCCCACAGACTTTGTGTAGGGCTTGGATTGCATTGCCAGTGTTAAACCATCCAGAACCCATCCTGGATCGAGAAGAAATATCCAGCCTTGGAGACATAAATATATCGAAAGCATAGTTGTTAGCAATGCCACAGATCAAATGTTTTTCAGGAAAAGAAGCAAAATAAGTTGTTTTAAATGCGCAAGATAGCGGAGTGGATCAGGTGCATATCATGAGTATGCCATCACAAAATACATTAGTCATGAGGATGAAAAAGATGATGCGCTGACCGGCGTTACAATGACCAGCGGCGTGCCTGGAAATGCGGAGGCTCACATTAATGCAACTATTGAACGCGCTACTTGCTCCAAAGAAAAGTTGGAAATATGGAAATGGACCCGTTTGGAGATTTGGAGATTAGTCAAGCTAATGTAAACCGCGTAGGGGGAGATATCGGATTGAGTTTTCAAAACTTTTCATCTGTATGCTGAATATTACGATTACGTACTCGTTGAAAGCTCAGTGAGCGTCAGTCACGAAGTCTGGGAGACGGAGGAGGAAGGGGGAAGGGACAAAAGAAATGGTTTCCCAAAAGCTTTGATATTTACCTTATATTCTTAATATTACTATGCTATACTATACAAAAATATTCTTAAAATACTGTGATTTCAACAATTTAAGTCCATCCCCCGCAAATCATCAGTCTAGGCTAGCCGCTGTTGTATACTATTTGCAAATATGCGACTTGTGTTGTCTATGATTAAACCTGGAGAGCATAAAACTGTCTAAACATTTAACCATGACCAATATACAAGAGGATATAAAAACACTTCACAAAACTGCAGTAAAAGCGATGCGCATCCGGCCGCTGAGTGCGGTGACCGCGCCGCCCGGGAGCCGGCCGCGTCGTGCCAGCCGATGTCCCAAACGCCCAGCGGGTCATTTTTGTCCGGTGTCATATCTCAGAATCTAAAAGTGGTATCGGTTTAAAACTTAAGGAACATCTTATTTGGCATATTTTAAACATAGGAACACATTTGTTTCGCCAATCTGAAAGCTGGAAGTAGGTGCGGGCGTTAATGGGTTTAGGCGATGATCTTGGAGATCAGAGACAAATATAGATCTGAAGAGTCTTCGAGATTAAATTGCATGAAAACTATCTCGGAGATTCATGATCTGGAAGATCACGATCTACTTTAGTGCTAGTAGCTCTGGTGATCTCCGAGATCGCTCGTTGATCTAGGATTATTATCTTGGAGATCACGGCATGATCTCGGAGATCAGATACAAATATAGATCTGAAGAGTCTTCGAGATTAACCCTATTTCCGTCAGGCTCCCGGCTACCCCTATTTCCGGCAGGGGGGCAATATCGGCCCCCCCTAAGATCTCGTAATCTAACCGGCCGATTTTGAAAATTCAAAGTGCTATAGATTCCCCTGACGCTAAACTTTATTTTGAAAAAAGAAAATTTGAAAATTTTGCTTTTTAAGGAGAAGGTCGTGCAAAATATACAATTTTTGTGTATTTTTTAGATTTTCCATAACCCTTGTCTCTGTTGTACGATTTTCACAAAACTAGTTCAGATTTACAAATAATTGACCCAAAATTGTCATATACTCGAGTTACGCAAAAATTCGAAATTCAATGGCAGTTCCAGGACCAGGACTGTGAGGGGAAATATATACAACCTAAAAAGTTTTTGTTACGCGGATTAGAAGCCGTGATATACTGCTTGGCATCTTTGACACATAAATAAATGAAATTAAAGTGAAAAACTCATCAGGGGCGGATGCAGTAAGGTAAAACAGTGGGGTAAAATACATACCAACAATATGCGAGTGGTATGCATGAGTATATTAGTCCCTCGACTAGTTGAAATTTATTTCTGATAATTTTTACCCTCCCATGGCAGCTCTGGGAAAGAGGGTGACATAGGCGGATCAAGGACTCTCGTCGTGGGGGGGGCGGGTGGGGGTGATTGGAAACACATTTTTAATATACAACGATATTGAGTCGCGGCGGTGATACTGGCTGGGAATATGCATTTTGAAAATGTGTAGTGACTGGACACGCCTCTGGTAATCTAGAATTTGGTTATAACTATTTTGAATTTTCATATACCCAATTGTATTCGCCCTGGCACGGCTGTAAGCAGTCTTCTCACTTACTAACGTTTAGTCCTTCTTGATAAAATTCCCCCCATTTTGAACTGCTGTAACCGCCCCTGATGAATACAAATAGTGACAATTGTGAATGCACTATCATCTCACATAAAAAATGATATAATAAAACCATATAACTGGTATCAGGATCAGCAGAGACGGCTTCCTTTTACAAAGAACCCATCGCATACGATAATACTTGGTTTGTGGATAGAACCTCCCCAAAAACCCAGCCATAGCTCCGCCCCTGGTAAATATATAATATTGACAATTTCAGAAAACCTGCCTGTAATAGTTTTAGGAAAAGTCAGGAAGTTTCAAAGTTCTATCGCAAGCCGTTTCGGAGATATTCTTGAAAAACCTGAGGGGGGCAATAATAGCCCCCCTGCCGGAAATAGGGTTAAATTGCTTGAAAACTATCTCAGAGATTCATGATCTGGAAGATCACGACCTACTTTAGTGCTAGTAGCTCTGGTGATCTTCGAGATCGCTCCTTGATCTCAAACTGTTTTTCAGTGCTCAGTAACGATCAGCTCCGGTCCGGTCCAGCTCTCGCGCGTCAATTGGCAACTGGTCTGCGTCGGACAGAGATTGGACTAGTGCCTTAGCAGAATCGATCCCAATACTTATCCAATACAATGCTACTGCATTCATTGTGAGTGACGGGCTGGAGCCAAACGCCTTACAATCTTAGGCATGCATGATTAATTAGGGGCGGCATGGTTAGTCTATTTATTAGGTTTAACCATTGTGATTCCTTAGTTTCTCGTCTCCTTGTTTAAAAAAATAAGCTGCTCTTCTTAAAAAAGAATACATTTTGGTCTTCCTGAATATGCTTTACGATACTATAGCTCAGATTGCTACATCTCCCTTGGGAACGTGGTAAGCTAAGAAATATCTTTTTAACACAAATCTATCGACACATTGATTAAGGTAGTTTGAAATTCATGAGAAAAATATGTAGTTGATTGAAGAATTCTCCGTTAAGACTGCTAAAAAATTGTTTATTATCTAATGTCTTAAAAAGGGGAACAAATTGAGTAAAAACACAATAAGTCTGAAAAGAAAAGAACACCATTTCAGGAGAGTTAGTAAGTCGCTAGAAACTTGAATAAATGTGAAAAAACTACCATTCTTTGGTGGGCTTTGGTGGGCGCCAGACTACATGCTCCCCTTATATTGTCTTAAGTTCGAACAGGGGGATGACGTGGATGCCCTTCCCCCTTAGGACTGTGCCTGCTCCCGTTTAATTTAAGTGATGGTAAACGTGCCCTAAACTGCTTCGATAGTGTCGGGAACGTACAATTGTATCAGTTATGTGAAATTGGCTTTTGGCGACAGTCAACTTTTGAGACGTCACTTCCGCATATCCATAGCTACTTTAAATTTCGAAAAAGGTATGGGCAAGCACCGCAAGCTAGTTTTTGTCTAAGTTAAGTTATCAGCTAAGTGACGTTCAGAGTTAACCATGTCCGTTTTGAGAAATGAAAAAAATTACGGAACACTGATGTATATTTCTCCACAATAAATATTCACGTATAAAACACATAAGGAACATGAAAAGACACATGAACCTTTACCCGATAATGTAAACAGATATTCACATTTCGCACCAAGGTCTTGTAACAGTCATATTCACTCTCTGCATGACATTTCTAATAGTGGTACTGAGGCTGGGACAAAGGCAGATATTTTAGTACACAGCCTTGTGGACGGGGGCTGGGTGATATGCTGGCTTGGGTGCATGGTATACGGGGGCAGCGTGGTACACAGGCTTCGGGGCATGGTACACGGGGACAGCGTGGTACACAGGCTTGGGGGCATGGTAAGCCGAAGCGGCGTGGTGCGGGGCCGCCGAGTGGTAGGCGGGGGTCTTGGCGTATCCATCATAAGTCACCTCGGCGTTGTAGCCACCGTAGTGGTCAGCAGTATACTTGACATGCTGAGTGCGGCCGTCGGGCAGAACGACGCTGTACTCTCCCACCACGTTGTTGCCATCGCTGTGCTCGTTCTTGGAGAACTGGGCGCCGTAGTGCGGGTCGTTGACGGCGTACTCGTACGAGTACGGCGTGTCGTAGTGGGCGTCGTGGCCGTAGCCAGCCTTGCCATGCTGCGGCGCAGCGGCGGCGACGGTGGCGAGGACAACCAGCAGCAGGAACTGTGGGAGAATGGAAATCAGTGCCTGATTCACATACTTGATGCTTACAATGTAGATTTAAAATATGGAGAATGCCTAAGAAACCGTACATATTCACTGCTTCTCAAGTTGTATACCAATTCTTATTTATTTCAATTTTGTATGAAGACAACTTTTAAAGGACATGAGGGTCTGCTTCCCACAAAAAAGACATTGGTTTCGATTCTAGAAATAAAGTGTACTCTGAAATTTAATGATCGAATTGATATCGACAGCAGTTTGATGGACTCTGCAGTGCTGCACCGAGGAGCATGATTCTTATTTATTCAGAAGCTATTTCGCAGGTCTTATCTTCTCTTGGATGTACAATTGAGTGAATTCACATTGGTGGATATTTGGTAATAGCCTTTTTCAGATGCGTCATTATCCAATAGATTGTTGCAAACATTCCCGGTCACTGAATGGACCTTGACCTTGAATTATGCTCTTCGCCTTGACCATTTTTTTAAATAAAAATGTGCATGACATTCAACAACATTGAATAGGCCTTTGGAAAAACTATCGGCCAAGGTGATGGCTATTATTCGAGGTCGTAACCCATATGATAAACAAACATCTTTCTATCAAGCTATTGCATACATGAAGATTAAGATCATGAAGATAAGATCGATTAGATATTATTTGGTCTGTTCCCTCGAGCCCCGCTACGTAAACTTAAGTAAATTAAAACATTATGTATTGAGGCAAAGCGTTTAATCTGAATCCTAACATAATTTGCATTTCAATCAAAATCAATCAAAATTTGCTCCATTTTATATCCAGGATTCGAGGAGCCAAGCTAATTGGTACATATATTATTAAGTTAAATCGACAACAGTTTTGTGTTTTATACCTTAAGTTTTCCCACCATGGTCTTCCGCACACAAGGACACCACCTGTCTGAGACAACGCTCACCTTCATGTTTGCAGTGGTACAGCGGACAGTAGAGTGTGGCATGACCGCCACTCCGCCCTGGTTTTATACCCACAACTACGCGGAGGTC
This sequence comes from Lepas anatifera, assembly GCA_034440635.1. Classification (NCBI taxonomy): domain Eukaryota; kingdom Metazoa; phylum Arthropoda; class Thecostraca; family Lepadidae; genus Lepas; species Lepas anatifera. The sequence continues at coordinate 89,632 of JAOTON010001218.1, read as the reverse complement.
GCTGCTTGCGGTATTGGTCATGGTGGGTGTAGTACTCGCACGTGCCGTGACGTGACGTCACAGGGGCCTAAATATATACCATTTAAAGAGAGATACGCAAAAAAATTATTGGCTGGATCAAGAGGTCACAAAAAGTTGTTTCAGGAGTTGTATTGTACTTTTTTCGAATTCGGCCTCCAAATGTCTTAACCCTATTACGCCACCCCTGTAAAAAGTCAGAATCGGAAGAGGAGGGGCTCCATCGCCACCCTCCCATGATATCTTGGAAAGTTATCAATGGATTTAAATGAAACAAAACCATTTTGTTTGTTTTGATGTGAACTCTCTGTTAAGCTATATAGATATTCAAAAATTTTAGAAGGAGGTCAGGGGACAAAAGAATAGGATATTTTGAACTTTTTTCAACTGCTTACTGCGTTTTGATCTACTCTTGGATTTGTATACAACTTCGTGTGTAGTTTCATAATTGTATGCTGATAAATCTGTACTGAGAGATGGGAGGAACCTATTTTTGTTGTTTTATTCCCACGGGCGGATGTAGGTGATTTAAAAAGGGGGACATTATAACAAAGTTGTTGCTTATTTCCATATTTCGTATTGAGAGGCTTCGTTCCCCAAATTTTGCCTGGGAAATGTTGATTCTGATACAAACTAAATTTGTGTACGTATTTTGATGCTAATTCATTGGCGGTTCCAGGAGCAGAAAAAACGAAGTAAACTCATGAAATCAAGAGCATTAATTGTTATACATCTCCTTATAATTGTTGCTCCCTCGTCCTTTGCACCTCTCTCCTCGAAATGTATTCCTGGATCCGCCGCTGAGTATCAACATTTCCGGCGTGCGTACGTTGGGAGGGAAAGACAACAGCTTCAAAGGGTTAGTGGGCCGGCGTAAGATAAGACTATGCAGGGTCCCATGGCGTCGCTGCCAATACTGCCTCAATGCAATAACAGCGCCACGGTAACTCTTTGTACTTCAATATGTCCAAGATGACAATGTAAACTATACCAAGCGTCTGGAACTACGAACGGTAAGATGTATCCACACGGTGGTTAACTTGGCTCAACACCCTCATGTACTCATAATCAACTGTTTCAATACGATATCATCCTTTTTCAGGTTTTAAGGTTGTATTTCAATAAACATCCATGTTACATGTGTCATACAAGCCTGGCTAGGTGCGTCTTCAACCTATCGTAAGTCATTTTTCTAGCTATCATTTTTCAGGAATTACAAGGAAAATAATCAGAATCGAGAAGCAACAGGTTATATTGTTTCGGGACGAATTCAACAGAAAACCAAAGCAGAAATAAACATTAAGAACCCAAAGAATATTAACTAAGTTACAGAGGTGAATGCGTAAAACTAAAAAGCTTCCCTACCTAATGTCTAGGCGACATCGGAACACTTAAGGCCGCTAATTCTGTGGCAACAGATCCACTACACTTTGAGTGCCGAGTGAAAAGCGTCTAAAAAAACATAACGCACGCGCCAGGCCCTCCAGCCATCTCGAAAGTAGCAAAGCCACCGTGAGCATTCAGCACAGTTCGGCAGAAACTCTGAAGGCACCAGTTCACAACGCATCACTTCAACAATGCGTTAAGCGTCCGGTCCTCTAACCACAAAAACCATGTCCACGCAACAGATATTTGCCACACTCAGACGAATTCGGAAAGATCACAGTCACCTACCAGCTCTGATCCCATCATTGTTCTCCTGCCATCAACGGTCTATTAATAATTCTATCGCTTACCACTTGGCATTGAAAGCACGCTCTTGGTTTTCAGCATTCACAATACCAAGTCGGTTTCCTTATCCGTTAACAATCTGATGAGAAGAATATCCAAGAACAAATTGCAATTTTGTGTTATCATTTTCTTTCCGATCTATATTATGGGGTTAACAATCAGGGAGTGCGGATAACCAAAGATTATAATTTTTTCAGTTACAGGAGGTATATCGGGATATATTCTGATTGTTAAGATGAAGTTCCACACTTTTTCCCAAAAACTGAATACGTTTGGACAACTCCAAAATTTGTGTGATATATTGCCGTTTCCTTCATGACATCTAAGGTATTTATGTGTGTCAGTTGTTCCCATGCGGTGCAGTAATGTGTTTGTGGCAACCATCCGAGCTATTATTTTGTACTGCAGCGCCTGATATGCCACGGATTTTGTGGTAATTCTGCTAAGGTTGCACACCGAAGACCATTCAATGTCATCCAATATCGCTTCCCAAGGGGCTTCCCATGTATTTTTTACATCTTTCGACGCGCCGTTCATTAACCTATTATAAATATGCTTACTGACTTTCTTAAAGCTAAGAATGGCTTAAATACTAGGGTTAATAATTGGTCCAAATTTTTTTGTTGTTGTAGTTTTTTCCGATACGATATCATAATTAGAAAGAATTTTGTTCCGGTTACCTGACTCAAAATATGGTCTGACATCGCCACTGGCATAAAAATCATTAGAAAATATTAGATATTGGTAAAAAGAGGCAAAACAATATCCAAAGTCCGATTGAAAGCACCCTATCAATGTATGTACATGTCTTGTAAAATATGAAGATTATACCCCCAGTTTTTCCCCTGGATCCGCTCTTGGTGGAAACTGTAGATTTGCATCGATGTAAGTGAAAGATAGTGTACGACATCCATCATACATCTTTATTATTCTTGTACCTTAGAGGCCAGAATTTCAACAGAATAATGCGGTTACGATTCATTATCGTGCCAAGTGCCCCACCCAAACCTCGCTCTGCCACCGCCACTGCTCCCAAAAACGAAACTAGGCTGCTAAAAAAGAATTACTTTTGATCAAAGAGCATTATGCAACTGATATGAAATTCCCCCAATTATATACCCCTGGAACCGCCCTTGGAACACAAAACCACAAAGTAAGCACGGATATAACCACATTGATAAAGTAAGGAAGCAATCACTGCATTTTACTATAAACACAAGAGATTTTGTACCAGAAATAGAGCAAGTCACAGTTAAGCTAGTTCTTCTCATAGCCGGTTGACATGCCCCCAAAACATGTCCTTGGATTCGTCCATGGAGCACTTAGAATTTTCTTTTATGTTCTGCTTGATGCCAAATCGATTTTTAGGAAAAGTCAAAGTATGAAGGCGATATCTATTTAGGTTTAACCACGCCACGAGAAACACTGTCAGGGAAGCCTCTGGAGCCCCCACCCCGTACACTAATAGGGTTAAAATCACTCGCAAAATCAACATTTCTTGACGACTTATCGAGATTTCTCACTATCGATCAAATCATGTAGCCTCAGCTATGACCATCAATTTCTCTAAGAACTAGGTCCTATCTGTTCTAAACAGTGGTGTAAAACCTTGAACTATCACAGAAAAAAATTACTTGAAAAAACAGCATTCCAAAACTATTTTGAAACAAAACTATAGGAAATGACTGAAAGGTTTAGTGCTTTGCAAAGCCAAAGGTTGTATTTATCATACGACCGGTTTCGGGGCCATCTCAGTCCCAATATCAAGTGACAAAAAAGTGAAAGAGTGACAAAAAGTGATTACTGTTGCGTCCAGATCACTTTAAATCCAGAACAAAACAACGCCGAATCAAAGAAGTCATCCAAATCCAAACAACAGCAAGAAAATAACTAAGTAGAAATATAGGCAAATTTGTCTTACACCAAGGTTGGCTCGACTTGCTCAAGCGAAAATGAGGATCAGGGAAGAAAACACTCACGCGTTATAATGTTGAATATTTGAACTACTAGCAGCAGGACAAAGATTATTCCATCGGGTTTACCGAAATGCGTTTTATATAGCTATGTAGTGTGTGTTATCATCATGGGTGGAGATCGTGGGGGGTTGGGGCGGTCAGGTACGGGATTTATCCCGTGACTTAAGCATTACTCACTATAGGGAATGTGACACCTTGGTCGAATCCTGGAATTTAGTGAAATTAGGCGTACTTTTAGCGAAGAGTAATGAAACCACTCATGATTTCTCTGAAAAAATGTACAATAGGCTCCATATTTTGTTTTTAAAATACTCCTCTAGAAAAATAAATAAATATCAGCCTGTGGATGATGTCACGATCCGGCAACCACTGCCATACTTGAAACGCTTCAAGGGCTCCGATTGGATGATGCTCATCGTGACATCAGCATATGTCGTCACACCAGCAGCTCACAACAAAGGCCGCTTGGCGACGGGCTAATGGGGGGCTGGTGTCAGGTTGGTTTTAGCTTTTTTCTACGGAAATATCAAATTCCAAGACAAATGAAGAATGGAGTACCGGGTTTTCCAACTTGCTTTACAACTTGGCCATCCCAGTTAAAATCACGTTGTGAAGGTGCCACATTCCATTTAAGAATAGGTTTTGGTCTTCTTGAGTGTGTTTTAGGATACTAAAGTTTAGATTGCTACATTTCCCTTGGGAACATGGTAAGCTAAGAAATACATTTTTAACACAAATCTATCGACACATTAATTAAGGTAGTTTGAAATTCATGAGAAAAATATGTAGTTGATTGAAGAATTCTCCGTTGAGACTGCTAAAAAATTGTTCATTTTCTAATGTCTTAAAAATGGGAACAAATTGAGTAAAAACACAATAAGTCTGAAAAGAAAAGAACACCGTTTCAGGAGAGTTAGTAAGTCGCTAGAAACTTGAACAAAGGTGAAAAAACTACCATTTTTTGGTGGGCTTTGGAGGGCGCCAGACTACATGCTCCCCTTATATTGTCTTAAGTCCAACCAGGGGGATGATGTGGATGCCCCTTCCCCCTTAGGACTGTGCCTGCTCCCAATTACTTTAAGTGGTGGTAAGCCTGCCCTAAACTGCTTCGATAGTGTCGGGAACGTACAATTGTATCAGTTATGTGAAATTGGCTTTTGGCTACAGTCAACTTTTGAGACGTCACTTCCGCATATCCATAGCTATTTTAAATTTCGAAAAATGTATGGGCAAGCACCGCAAACTAGTTTTTGTCTAACTTAAGTTAGCAGCTAAGTCACGTTCAGAATCAACCATGTCCGTTTTGTGAAATGAAAGGAAAACTGACAGAACAATGATGTATATTTCTCCTCAATAAATATTCACGTAAACAACACATAAGGAGCATGAGCAGACACATGAGCCTTTACCCGATAATGTAAACAGATATTCACATTTCGCACCAAGGTCTTGAAACAGTCATATTCACTCTCTGGATGACATTTCTAATATTGGTACTGAGGCTGGGACAAAGGCAGATATTTTAGTACACAGCCTTGTGGACGGGGGCTGGGTGGTACACAGGCTTGGGTGCATGGTACACGGGGGCAGCGTGGTACACAGGCTTCGGGGCATGGTACGCGGGGGGCAGCGTGGTACACAGGCTTCGGGGCGTGGTAAGCCGAAGCGGCGTGGTGCGGGGCCGCCGGGTGGTAGGCGGGGGTCTTGGCGTATCCGTCATAAGTCACCTCGGCGTTGTAGCCACCGTAGTGGTCAGCAGTATACTTGACATGCTGAGTGCGGCCGTCGGGCAGAACGACGCTGTACTCTCCCACCACGTTGTTGCCATCGCTGTGCTCGTTCTTGGAGAACTGGGCGCCGTAGTGCGGGTCGTTGACGGCGTAGTCGTACGAGTACGGCGTGTCGTAGTGGGCGTCGTGGCCGTAGCCAGCCTTGCCATGCTGCGGCGCAGCGGCGGCGACGGTGGCGAGGGCAACCAGCAGCAGGAACTGCGGGAGAATCAAAATCAGTGTCTGATTCATATACTTGATGCTTACAATGTAGATTTAAAACATGGAGAATGCCTAAGAAACCGTACATATTCACTGCTTCTCAAGTTCGTATACCAATTCTTAGTTATTTATTTCAATTTTGTATGGAGACAACTTTTAAAGAACATGAGGGTCTGCTTCCCACAAATGATGACATTGGCTTGGATTCTGGAAATAAAGTGTACTCTGAAATTTAATGGTTGAATTTATATCAAAAGCAGTTTGATGGACTCTGCACCGAGGGGCACGATTCTTATTTATTCAGAAAATATTTCGAGGTCTCCTCTTCTCTTAGATGTAAAACTTAGTGAATTCACATTGGTTGATATTTGGTTACAGTCTTTTTCAGATGCGTCATTATGCAATAGATTCTTGCAAACATTATTGGCCATTGCATGGGCCTCGACCTTGAATGATGCTCTTTGACTTGGCCGATGTTTTTTCAAAACTTGCGTTTCATTCAACCACATTTGATAGGCCTTCGGAAAAATTATCGGCCAAGGTCGAGATCGCAACCCATATGATGAACAAACATCTTTATATTAATCTATTGCATACGTGACGATTCAGATTAATGAGATCGATTAGATATTATTTGGTCTGTTCCCTCGAATCCCGCTACGTAAACTTAAGTAAATTCAAACATTATGTATTGAGGCAAAACGCTTTATCTGAATACTCACGCAATTTGAATTTCAATCAAAACCAATCAAGATTTTCTCCATTTTATATCCAGGATTCGAGGAGCCAAGCTAATTGGTACATATATTATTAAGTTAAATCGACAACAGTTTTGGGTTTTATACCTTAAGTTTTCCCGCCATGGTCTTCCGCACACAAGGACACCACCGGTCTGAGACAACGCTCACCTTCATGTTTGCAGTGGTACAGCGGACAGTGGACTGTTGCATGACCGCCACTCCGCTCTGGTTTTATACCCACAACTACCCCGAGTTTGCTGCTTGTGACATTGGTCATGGTGGGTGCTGTACTCGGCCGTGACGTGACGTGACGTCACAGGGGCTTAAATAGATACCATTGAAAGGGAGATACGGGAAAACTATTGGTTAGGTCAAAAGGTCACAAAAAGTTCTTTGAGACGTTTTTCTCTTATTTTTGCAAATTCAGTCTCCAAATCCCTTAAAATCGATTTCAAAGTCAACAATTTTAGACGACCTATCGAGATTTCTCACTATTGATCAAATCATGTAGCCTCGGCTATGACCATCAATTTCTGTAAGAACTAGGTGCTATCTTTCCTAAACAGTGGTCTAGAACTTTGAACTATCACAGAGAAATTTACTTGAAAAAAACAACATTCCAAAATTCTTTTGGAACACAAATATAGGAAATGACTGAAAGGCTTACTGCTACGCAAAGCCAAAAGCTGTATTTATCATACGACTGGTTTCGGGGTTATCTCGGTCCCATTATAAGTGACAAAAAGTGAAAAAGTGACAAAAAGTTATTACTTTTACGTGCAGATCACTTTCGAATCCAGAACAAAACAACGCCAAATTAAAAAGCCATCCAAATCCAAAGAACAGCAGGAAAAAACGGAATAGAAATATTGGCAAATATGTCTTGTACAAAGGCTGGCTAAACCTCCTCAAGCAAAAATAAGGATCAGGGAAGAAAACATTCCGCGTTATGATGTTAAATATTTAAACTGCTAGTAGCATGATAAAGATTATTCCATCGGGTTTAACAAAATTAGTATTATATAGCTATGCAGTGTGTGGTATTACATCTTGTTTTTTGTCACTTGATAATGGGACTGAGATGGCCTTGAAACCGATCGTAAGATAAATACCAGCTTTGGCTTTCCGTACCACTAAACGTTTCAGTCATTTTTCTCACCAAAGCCATGAACCAAACTGAGAAATATAACACTTTAAAAAATCACAATTGAACAGTCAGAGCCCAGGAGTTCTGATACCTGGATCACGTGACGTATGTGACGCAAAAATTTCGTCATTCTGGGAATTTTGTAGAGCACGACGGAAGACCCGAGGTACGAAACGATTGAAGACTTGAGTAATTATTGTATGCTTCACTTTAAGGGCGAACTGATTCATTTTGTAGTTCTTATGCGCTATGTAAAATTAATTCAAATAAAAAGACAGGAGAACAGACATTTTATTACAAAAAGCAATTACTTAAAAAACTTAGAATAGCTTTTGAAAACATTGAGATGAAGACCAGGTTCCAACTTTTTACCGGTACCGTTACATATTTCAATAATAGCCTCCAAAACATTTACCGAAGATACAATAATTGACAGCTTCGGAAGCAAAACTTTTCAAATAGCAAGAAACCACAATCGATTTTTTCGGGTATCTACCTTAAAGCCAGTCTAGGAAATATGTTAAGCATTTTAAAAGAAGCCAAGTCATTTGCAGGATTTACAAAAAGTCAAGGGCATCCGTGTGTATATATGTCTCTACCCGAGAACTCGAATAATTTGCGGGATGACATTAGTGTGTCACATGGTGGGCTTTGCCCGAGGCCAACATTTACTAAGTACTTTGCAAGGCCAGGTTGCATATCATTCCATACTTAAATCGTAGCCGCAAAAATGATATAAATCCTATTTCTGAATCAAAATGTCTTTGAAGCCTGAATATACAGACGCACTCAAGAAGTGTGACCTTTGGTGACCTCTGGTGATCTGGTTATTAACCTGACTTTAAAGGAATCGGTATATTAAAGGGAATGTGGCACCTTCACAACGTGATTTTAACTGAGATAGCAAAGTTGTAAAGCAGGTCGGAAAACCCGGTACTCCATATTTCATTTGTCTTGGAACTCGATATTTCCGTAGAAAAAAAGCTAAAACCTACCTGACACCGGCCTACCTCAGCCCCCCGTCGCCGGCGGCCATTGTTGTGAGCTACTGGTGTGACGACATATGCTGACGTCACGATGAGCATCAGCCAATCGAAGCCCTTGAAGCGTTTCAAGTATGGTAGTGGTTGCCAGATCGTGACGTCATCCACAGGCTGATATTTCTTTTTTTAGAGTAGTATTTTTAAAAACCAAATTTTGAGCTTATTGTACATTTTTCAGAGCAATAATGAGTGGTTTCATTATTTTTGACTAAATGTACGCCTAATTACAGTAAATTCCAGGATTCAACCAAGGTGCCACATTCCCTTTAACGATTTGTACTGCCAAGATCTTTTGGAAGATGCTTAGAAGCTTGATGCAGCTCTTCTTGAAAGTGAGTCTTATCCGGGATTGGTTTACTTCATTTTAGAAGAGACAAACATTCTTACATGGGTTAGGAATGACGTCATACCTCGTTCACCTGGGCTGACCTGGAATCAATTTTCGGGAAAAAGTTTCGAGATTAATTGCCTCGTAGGTACAGAAAGCGTCTCGATGCTCGTTCAGATCAGCTTGAAATTGATTGCGAGAAACTGGGGGTGTAGGGTCAGAAATGACCCCCATGCGGTGATGGATGAAGAATTGTTTACTTCAATCTTTAGTTCCATAAACAGACTTTACCACGGGGTAGTCCCTCACTGAAAAACACTTTTGGGATTGTTTAGAAATTGATCTAAACATAAACTATCCCAAGGTATCGTAGACCATCAGAAAACAACATTGTGATCTCGGAAACACTGCTTAAATCAGTGATTCATCTACTAGATCAATAATGAGGCTCACCATTATCTTCGGGATAACAACTGCGAAGCTTAGATGATCTCGTAGATCACCGATCGTGCATTGAGACTTCCTTTCGAAGCTTAGATGATCTCATAGATCACCGCATAATCTACGAAAAGGCAGGACCGGGATTTGAACTCAGACGCTCAGATCTGATGGTCCTGCCATCTGTCGCCAGAATCAAAAGTTCGTTGCAAATTAGCGCCTTTCTTCGATGCGGCGTGTGCGGTGGCGTGCGCGCGCGCGGATGAATACCTACTGTTTTGAGCGTTTCGCGCTATCGTGAGCCAGTGAGTTGCAAAGCCTGGTGAGTTGAGCATCTCTTTTGAGGGTGGCTGGCGTACCTAAATCTGTGCTAACATTTTTGCAACTGAGGTGCTTTGTGTTATTTACGAGACAGGTTCTAAACGTTGTAAAAACGTTGCTTCAATAGATAGATTGCCTTTCCTACAAAAATGCGTGGACCTAATGCTTTATATTAGCTGATCAATACTCTCATTGCTCTGCAGATAAGTTACTTCGACAAGCTGGAGCGTGAGAGCCCGAGGACAGTAAGTACCCACTACCTAGCCACACTAGCGGATCCAGGGGAAGGGGGCTAATCGGGCATTTGCCCCCCCAAACCCTCCGTTGCCACCCCTTTGACCCTCAATTTTCTTAAAAAAAACATGTTGTTCACAATTTTGGGCTCCGTTTCCACCCCCCCCTTAAACCGTCGGGCTGGATCCAACCCTGCCTACCCACCTATGGTGGATTCAGGAGCAGCTTTTTGGGGTTCACGTTTTCACGTTGTTATTTCATAAAGTTTTCCGATTTTCAAATATATGTTTGATGGTCATTAGAATGGATTTTGTTCTATACAATCAGAACGGGGGCACCGATCGTTTTGAAATATGTGAATATTAACCCATTAATGCCCAGCGGGTCATTTTTGTCCTCTGACTTTGACAGGCTGCAGAATCGGTACCAGTGAAGTGATCTTCATGTTTATGATATGTATGTGTGTTTCAGAGCGTGGGCAAGCTATACAAGTGCATTTGAAATTCTTAGGTTTTTATAGGACGATTTTGGTGGAACTTATTTTGGCGAGGTTTTGGGTAACGTGAGATAGCTTTGCAAATTTTGTTCTCGCAATAGCATATGGAAAGCGGAAAAGAATTTGTATGATTGACATTAAGCTAAGACCACTAGGAGTCAGATGGTGAAGAAACAGTAAGATTTTCTTGAACGGCTGTGCCATGAGACATCGTCAAATATGAAGCGGACAAAAATGACCCGCTGGGCGTTGCGGACATCTTAGGGCCGCTGAAAACGAAGAAAAGGATGTGTCCTGTCCTCCCGTCTTGTGGGTTAGATGCATAATGTTACCTAGAGGAAATGGAGGCATTGTGGGTCCTGCCAATTCTGGGTTGCTACTTTAGAGACTTTTCATCAAATCTGAAGATTTTTAGGGCAATGTCGATACCTTTGGAAACTTTGGAGTTCATGAAATGCTTCCCAACGTTTTCGGGGTCTGTCTTATTTTTGGAATGATTATCAAATATTTCTAAAGAAAACATGCAAGATAGTTTCAGTATTTTCTGAACGCGTTGTCAAAGACAATTTTCAGGGTTTTGAAAACTTAAAGAAACATTAGCATGACTTTACTGTTAAACTAGCAGAGCCTTTTATTTTCCTCTTGATGGATTGTATGTAGTGGATAGAGAGGATAGGGAACAGTAGCGGATTGAAGACTTCATTGGGTGTGGGGGAGGGGGTTAGGGGTCTCGAGCATCCCCCGCATCGCCTCGGAACAACCCTCAGTTATGCATTTACTATAGGCACACTGCCATTTCGATGGGAGGGGGGCTTGACCCTTTCTAGCCCCCTTGTGTCCACCACTGATTGAAAGCCAATGACCAGCTAACAAAATGAGGTGGGAATTATCGCGGCCGCCGCGCTGGTTTTTTGTGACGAGATGGTGCAGTTTAAAAGGGGCGAAAGCATGGGAAGTTCTATAACTTCTGTCTAAAACGCAATTAGCACTGTTGCGGCTTGGTTCTGGTCAAGTGAAACTACCATGAGTGAGCATCCCGGGGGTTAGGGGAGGGGTCAAGACCCGCCTGGATTTTTGGTCTCCCACAGACTTTGTCTGGGGCTTGGATTGCATTGCCAGTGTTAAACCATCCAGAACCCATCCTGGATCGAGAAGAAATATCCAGCCTTGGAGACATAAATATATCGAAAGCATAGTTGTTAGCAATGCCACAGATCAAATGTTTTTCAGGAAAAGAAGCAAAATAAGTTGTTTTAAATGCGCAAGATAGCGGAGTGGATCAGGTGCATATCATGAGTATGCCATCACAAAATACATTAGTCATGAGGATGAAAAAGATGATGCGCTGACCGGCGTTACAATGACCAGAGGCGTGCCTGGAAATGCGGAGGCTCACATTAATGCAACTATTGAACGCGCTACTTGCTCCAAAGAAAAGTTGGAAATATGGAAATGGACCCGTTTGGAGATTTGGAGATTAGTCAAGCTAATGTAAACCGCGTAGGGGGAGATATCGGATTGAGTTTTCAAAACTTTTCATCTGTATGCTGAATATTACGATTACGTACTCGTTGAAAGCTCAGTGAGCGTCAGTCACGAAGTCCGGGAGACGGAGGAGGAAGGGGGAAGGGACAAAAGAAATGGTTTCCCAAAACCTTTGATATTCACCTTATATTCTGAATATTACTATGCTATACTATGCTAAAATATTCTTAAAATACTGTGATTTCAACAATTTAAGTCCATCCCCCGCAAATCATCAGTCTAGGCTAGCCGCTGTTGTATACTATTTGCAAATATGCGACTTGTGTTGTCTATGATTAAACCTGGAGAGCATAAAACTGTCTAAACATTTAACCATGACCAATATACAAGAGGAAATAAAAACACTTCACAAAACTGCAGTAAAAGCAATGCGCATCCGGCCGCTGAGTGCGGTGACCGCGCCGCCCGGGAGCCGGCCGCGTCGTGCCAGCCGATGTCCCAAACGCCCAGCGGGTCATTTTTGTCCGGTGTCATATCTCAGAATCTAAAAGTGGTATCGGTTTAAAACTTTAGGAACATCTTATTTGGCATATTTTAAACATAGGAACACATTTGTTTCGCCAATCTGAAAGCTGGAAGTAGGTGCAGGCGTTAATGGGTTAAGGCGATGATCTTGGAGATCAGAGACAAATATAGATCTGAAGAGTCTTCGAGATTAAATTGCATGAAAACTATCTCGGAGATTCATGATCTGGAAGATCACGATCTACTTTAGTGCTAGTAGCTCTGGTGATCTCCGAGATCGCTCGTTGATCTAGGATTATTATCTTGGAGATCACGGCATGATCTCGGAGATCAGATACAAATATAGATCTGAAGAGTCTTCGAGATTAAATTGCTTGAAAACTATCTCGGAGATTCATGATCTGGAAGATCACGATCTACTTTAGTGCTAGTAGCTCTGGTGATCTTCGAGATCGCTCCTTGATCTCAAACTGTTTTTCAGTGCTCAGTAACGATCAGCTCCGGTCCGGTCCAGCTCTCGCGCGTCAATTGGCAACTGGTCTGCGTCGGACAGAGATTGGACTAGTGCCTTAGCAGAATCGATCCCAATACTTATCCAATACAATGCTACTGCATTCATTGTGAGTGACGGGCTGGAGCCAAACGGCTTACAATCTTAGGCATGCATGATTTATTAGGGGCGGCATGGTTAGTCTGTTTATCAGGTTTAACCATTGTGATTCCTTAATTTCTCGTCTCCTTGTTTAAAAAAATAAGCTGCTCTTCTTAAAAATCTCCCTTGGGAACGTGGTAAGCTAAGAAATATCTTTTTAACACAAATCTATCGACACATTGATTAAGGTAGTTTGAAATTCATGAGAAAAATATGTAGTTGATTGAAGAATTCTCCGTTAAGACTGCTAAAAAATTGTTTATTATCTAATGTCTTAAAAGGGGAACAAATTGAGTAAAACACAATAAGTCTAAAAAGAAAAGAACACCATTTCAGGAGAGTTAGTAAGTCGCTAGAAACTTGAATAAATGTGAAAAAAACTACCATTCTTTGGTGGGCTTTGGTGGGCGCCAGACTACATGCTCCCCTTATATTGTCTTAAGTTCGAACAGGGGGATGACGTGGATGCCCTTCCCCCTTAGGTCTGTGCCTGCTCCCGTTTAATTTAAGTGATGGTAAACGTGCCCTAAACTGCTTCGATAGTGTCGGGAACGTACATACAATTGTATCAGTTATGTGAAATTGGCTTTTGGCGACAGTCAACTTTTGAGACGTAACTTCCGCATATCCATAGCTACTTTAAATTTCGAAAAAGGTATGGGCAAGCACCGCAAGCTAGTTTTTGTCTAAGTTAAGTTATCAGCTAAGTGGCGTTCAGAGTTAACCATGTCCGTTTTGAGAAATGAAAAAAAAGTTAGGAACACTGATGTATATTTCTCCACAATAAATATTCACGTATAAAACACATAAGGAACATGAAAAGACACATGAACCTTTACCCGATAATGTAAACAGATCTTCACATTTCGCACCAAGGTCTTGTAACAGTCATATTCACTCTCTGGATGACATTTCTAATATTGGTACTGAGGCTGGGACAAAGGCAGATATTTTAGTACACAGCCTTGTGGACGGGGGCTGGGTGGTACACAGGCTTGGGTGCATGGTACACGGGGGTAGCGTGGTACACAGGCTTCGGGGCATGGTACACGGGGGCAGCGTGGTACACAGGCTTCGGAGCATGGTAAGCCGAGGCGGCGTGGTGCGGGGCCGCCGGGTGGTAGGCGGGAGTCTTGGCGTATCCGTCATAAGTCACCTCGGCGTTGTAGCCACCGTAGTGGTCAGCAGTATACTTGACATGCTGAGTGCGGCCGTCGGGCAGAACGACGCTGTACTCTCCCACCACGTTGTTGCCATCGCTGTGCTCGTTCTTGGAGAACTGGGCGCCGTAGTGCGGGTCGTTGACGGCGTAGTCGTACGAGTACGGCGTGTCGTAGTGGGCGTCGTGGCCGTAGCCAGCCTTGCCGTGCTGCGGCGCAGCGGCGGCGACGGTGGCGAGGGCAACCAGGAGCAGGAACTGGGGGAAGAATTCAAATCAGTGCCTGATTCACATACTTGATGCTTACAATGTATACTTAAAACCTGGAGCATGTCTAAGAACCGTACATATTCACTGCTATCTGAAGTTCGTATATCAACTTTGTTACAAAGTAATTACAAAGGTTATTCCATCGGAATTAACGAAATTAGTTTTATATAGCTATGCAGTGTGTGTTATTATATCTTGTTTTTGTAACTTGATATTGGGAACGAGATGGCCCCGAAACCGGTCGTGAGATAAATACAACCTTTGGCTTTGCGTAGCGCTAAACCTTTCAGTACTTTTTCTCACCAAAACCATGAACCAATCTGAGAAATATAAGACTTTAAAGAAATCACAATTGACCAATCAGAGCCCAGGAGTTTTCATACCTGGATCACGTCACGTATCTGACGCAAAAATTTCGTCATCCTGGGAATTTTTTAGAACATGACGGAAGACCCGAGGTACGAAACGATTGAAGACTTGAATAATTATTTTATGCTCCACTTTAAGACCGAACTGATTCATTTCCTAGTTTTTGATGGGCTATGTAAAATTGATTCAAATAAAAAGACAGAGAACAGACATCTTATTAAAAAAAACACAAACTATCCCAAGTTCGTATATCAATTCTTAGTTTTCTATTTCAATTTTCTATGAAGAAAACTTTTAAAGGACATGAGGGTCTGCTTCCCACAAATGATGAAAATGACTTGATTCTAGAAATAAAGTGTACTCTGAAATTTAATGGTTGAATTTATATCGAAAGCAGTTTGATGGACTGTGCAATGCTGCACCGAGGAGCATGATTCTTATTTATTCAGAAGACATTTCGTCAGGTCTCCTCTTCTCTTGGATGTAAAATTGAGTGAGTTCGCATTGGTTGACATTTAGTCACAGCCTTTTGAGATGCATTATTATGCAATAGATTGTTGCAAACATTATTGTTCATTGAATGGGCCTTGACCTTGAATGAGGTTCTTTGACTTGACCGATTTTTGTTGCAAAATTTGCGTTACATTCAACCAAATTTGATAGGCCTTTGGAAAAATTGTCGGCCAAGGTCGAGGTCGTAACCCATATGATGACCAAAAAATCTTTCTATCAATCTATTGCATGCATGAATATTCAGATTAATTAGATTGATAAGATATGATTTGTTCTGTTCCCTCAAATCTCACTACGAAAACTTGAGTAAATACAAACATTATGTATTGAGGCAAAGCGCTTTATCTGAATCCTAACATAATTTCCATTTCAATCAAAATCAATCAAAATCTGCTCCACTTTATGTCGAGGATTCGAGGAGCCAAGCCATTTGGTACATATATTATTAAGTTAAATCGACAACAGTTTTGGGTTTTATACCTTAAGTTTTCCCGCCATGGTCTTCCGCACACAAGGACACCACCTGTCTGAGACAACGCTCACCTTCATGTTTGCAGTGGTACAGCGGACAGTGGACTGTTGCATGACTGCCACTCCGCTCTGGTTTTATACCCACAACTACCCGGAGGTCGCTGCTTGCGGTATTGGTCATGGTGGGTGTAGTACTCGGCCGTGCCGTGACGTGACGTCACAGGGGCCTAAATAGATACCATTTAAAGGGAGATACGGGAACAAAATTATTCGTTAGATCAAAAAGTCACAAAAAGTTGGTTCAGAAGTTTTCTCTCATTTTTGCGAATTCGGTCTCCAAATGCCCTAAAATCGCTCTCAAAATCAACATTTCTAGACGAGTTATCGATATTTCCCACTATCGATCAAATCATGTGGCCTCGGCTATGACCATCAATTTCTCTAAGAACTAGGTCCTATCTTTCCTAAACAGTGGTGTAGAACTTTGAACTATCACAGGGAAAATTACTTGAAAAAATAACATTCCAAAACTCTTTTGGTACAGAAATATAGGAAATGACTAAAAGGTTTAGTGCCACGCAAAGCCAAAAACTTTATTTATCATACGACCGGTTTCATGGCCATCTCGGTCCCATTATAAGGGACAAAAAGTGAAAAGTGACAAAAAGTGATTCCTTTTACGTCCTGATCACTTTCGAATCCAGAACAAAACAACGCCAAATTAAAGAAGTCATCCAAATCTAAATCTCAGGAAGAGAAAAACGAAATAAAAGTATTTGCAAATATGCCTTGTACCAAGGCTGGCTCGACTTGCTAAAGCGAAAATGAGGATCAGGGAAGAAAACACTCCGCGTTATGATACTGAATGTTTGAACTGCTAAGAACATGAAAAATTACAAATAATATAAAATAATAATAACAGTATAATAATAATAATAAATAATAATAATGATAATAACAATAATAATAATTAATGAAATAATTACAAAGATTATTCCATCGGGTTTAACGAAATTAGTTGTATATAGCTATGCAGTGTGTGTTATTATATCTTGTTTTTCTAACTTGATATTGGGAACGAGATGGCCCCGAAACCGGTCGTTAGATAAATACAACCCTTGGCTTTGCGTAGCACTAAACCTTTCAGTCATTTTTCTCACCAAAGCCATGAACCAAACTGAGAAATATAAGACTTTAAAGAAATCACAATTGAACAATCAGAGCCCAGGAGTTTTCATACCTGGATCACGTGACGTATGTGACGCAAAAATTTCGTCATTCTTGGAATTTTGTAGAACACGACGGAAGACCCGAGGTACGAAACGATTGAAGACTTGAGTAATTATTTTATGCTCCACTTAGGGCAAACTGATTCATTTCGTAGTTTTTATGGGCTATGTAAAATTAATTCAAATAAAAGACAGGAGAACAGACATTTTATTACAAAAGCAAAAACAAAAGCATCAAAAACTTAGAAAAGCTTTTAAAAACGTTGAGATGAAGACCAGGTTCCAGCTTTTTACTGGTACCGTTAGCATATTTCAATAATAGTTGAGTGGCCTCCAAAACATTTACCGAAGATGCAACAATAATTAACAGCATCGCAAGGAATAATTATCAAATAGCTAGAAACCACAATACATTTTTTGCGTATCTACCTGAAAGCCAGTCTAGGAAATATGTTTAGGATTTTAAAAGAAGTCAAGTCATTTCCAGGATTTACAAGAAAGTCAGGGGCATCCGTGTGTGTATGTGTCTCTACCCGAGGACTCGAATAATATGCGGGATGACCTTAGTGTGTCACCTGGTGGGCTTTGCCCCAGGCCAAAATTTACTAAGTACTTTTCAAGGTCAGGCTGCATATCATTCCATACTTAAATCGTCGCCGCGAAAATGATATAAATCCTATTTCTGAATCATAATGTCTTTGAAGCCTGCAGATACAGACGAACTCAAGAAGTGTGACCTTTGGTGACCTCTGGTTGATCTGGTTATTAACCTGACTTCGAACGAGTCGGTATATTAACGATTTGTACCACCAAGTTCTTTTGGAAGATGCTCAGAAGCTTGATGCAGCTCTTCTTGAAGTTGAGTCACATTCGGGATTTGTTTACTTCATTTTAGAAGAGAAAAACATTCTTACCTGGGTTAGGAATGACGTCATAATTCGCTGACCTGGCCTGACCTGGAAACAATTTTCGGGAAAAAGTTACCAGATTAATTGCCTCGTAGGTACAGAAAGCGTCCCGATGCTCATTCAGATCAGCTTGAAATCGTTTGCGACAAACTGGTGGTGAAGGGTTAGAGACAGTGGCGGATCCAGGGGGAAAGGCATTTGCCCCCCAAACGGAAAAGCTCAGGGGGCAACACTATGCTTTTGCCCCCCAAAGCGATCGACTTCCTTTTTCCCCGACTCCTTTTTAAGTTTATAAGCAAGATTTTGGTGCCTCAATTCTCAGCTTCAAACAGAACCAGTTAAGTTCAGTGGAAATCTGGGGCCTTGGATAGGAAACAAGTATCTTGAGTTCATATTTTTCAGCCTGTGACGTTTTTTTTTGCTCCTGGCCCCAAACACCCGTACCGGGAAGCCACATTTTACCGCAATTTTGCGCTGCGTGACGTGTTTTTTTTTTTGCTTTTCGACTTTGGTTTCCCCCTCCCAAACCGACCAGCTAGATCCGCCGCTGGTCAGAAATGAACCCCATGCGGTGATGGATGAAGTATTGCTTACTTCAAGCTTTAGCTCCATAAACAGACTTTACCACGCGGTAGTCCCTCAGTAACGATACTGACCTAATACCGAGGGATATTGAGGCAGTTGGAGGGGTAAGGGTGGAGGTGTACGGGAATTATGTACACTACTGGGAAAGTAGCTCCAGCGGACTTAAAAATATTTGATTTTTTATGACTGGCTTTCGTTTTAGAATATCTGCATTTTTTCCATACAGCAGCGTCGCAAAGATAGGAGTGTAAACGGTGCAGCAGCAAGAGAAGTTTTCCCCTGAAAGAGCAAAGGCTTTCCCCTTCATTTCGCTTTCCTTAGAGGGAAACCTAATTCGCTGCTACCAAAGTATTGCTGCCTCTTTCCAGTTTGCACTGAGCAGTCGTGAGGCATGTTGGGTGCCCTACTAAACGTTGCCGGGTTTGGAGTGGGTGAGGAGCATTCGACTCCCACGCAGGTGAGATGGGCTCATATTACCGGGTGGGTATTCTAAGTAAGTATTTCTGATCCCAATAATGCTTTCTCAACAGGGTGAGAGTTGATGACACCCTATGGTCTCAGAATTCGGGGTGTCGTAAAGCCCCAAAGCTGTTGTTGCACATCAAATATGTTTTGTTGTGATAATAATGATAGCAGAAAATAAAGCACCACATTGAGTTTCCATAAGTGTCCATAAGTTGAATTTGCTAAGAAGTCTTAAATAAAACGTAGTGATCCTTATTATATATGCCATCATCATTGCATTTATCGATGTTTTCAATACCACTGCCATATTGAAGGACGATTTCTCGTATCATTACTCAGGAGGGTCAAGAATGGATGTATGCATGTATGTACCTTGTAAAATTGTTGATTATTTCAGACAAAGACTAGATATAAAGATGAAAATATGATATACCCTGTGTTTCGGTATAGTTAGATATACCATTGAATAATTAGAACAAACATGGGGAAAGAGGACCAGCTAATAAAGTTATCTTTCAGAATAGCAGCACAATAAAACTCATTAACACGCGCATTGACGGGGGGCGGGTACCCGCCCCCCTCGGGTTTTTCGGAGATAGTAGAAAAACGGCGGCGCGTAGCGCCGCTGTACTTGATATACCTTTTCCCTCATCATTTTTACAACTTCTGTAAATATTTTAAGGTTAGGTCATCTCAGGTCAGGTCACCAGTACAGGTCAAGTGAGCCGACCTCAAAAAAATTTAAGATAGCATAAGTCGGAGCAGGGTGAACTTATCCGATTGAAACTCATATCACATAATCCCCCACCGAGTTCTCTAACATATGTTCCGGTATTTTTGATATCGATGACCTAAGGTCAGGTACGAGGCATGACCTCTCCATTGGAAATACATGGGAAAAATGTTTTTTACGGAATAACTCAGTAACGGATGGTGATAGAGCATTTATTTTAGCTGCATTAGACTCGCCTCGGCTTTGCGGTTCTAATGATATGCATTTTATATAATTTGACCCTGACCTGACCTCAGGTCAGGTCAAATCCTTGATTTGACCTAGCAAGGTCAAATTATATATCATTCGATTGGGCTTGCTAAGAGGATTCATATAGTTCAAGTCGTTTTGCCTTATCTTTACTTGTTCAGATGTAATTCTCGAAAAACTGAATTTTACATGTTATCCCTATGACGGGCATGTTTTGACCTCTCGTGACCTTAAATGTGACCTGACAAAAAATAGTTCAAATGTTTTCGATGGAGAAGTGGATGGGCAGCCCAACGCCGTTTAACGTTTTTCGCTACCTACCGTGGTTCTCGAGATCTTAGGGGGGCGGGTACCCGCCCCCCGTCAATGCGAAGGTGGCTCAGACCCCCGTCAATGCGCGTGTTAAGCTAACAGGTATATAATACGTCCATCTTTTTATCTAGCGTTTGTACAAAATACTCAAGAATTCTAAAAACCTAGGAAAATGAATCCCCGAAGGTACATTACCTTGTAAAAATCAAGGTATGTTGTCATTTACCTACTGCCATAAATAAAAATATTTAAGCGAATTAGAAAAGTTTTGCTGATGCTCAGCTGTTGGCGTATACGCCAGCAGCTACGTACCACGTACCGGGTATACCCGGATTGTAGAAACGCCTGATACCTTACAGGTTGATATCGCTTTCCCGATCCTGCCCGATGCACTATATTTGCTTACTACAATCGAATTGAAGTATGCTTCTGCTTCATCTCCTTACAAATGTTGTCCGTACACGTTTGACTTAGGATCTGGGTGTCAGCAAAGACCTCAACAATTGGAGGTTGTCTCGAAGATCACCATCCGAGCATGCCATGCCCACAATGACTGGTGAATTTGAAAGTACAGGGACGGTCACCCTGACCAGGTCCGGTCCAGCTCTCGCGCGTCAATTGGCAACTGGTCTGCGTCGGACAGAGATTGGACTAGTGCCTTAGCAGAATCGATCCCAATACTTATCCAATACGATGCTATTGCATTCATTCTGAGTGACGGGCTGGAGCCAAACGGCTTACCATCTTAGGCATGCATTACTAATGAGGGGTGGCATGATTCGTTTATTTATCAGGTTTAACCATTGTGACTGCTTAATTTCCCGTCTCCTTGTTTAAGAAATAAGCTGCTCTTCTTAAAAAGAATAAGGTTTGGTCTTCTTGAGTATGTTTTAGGATACTATAGCTCAGATTGATACATTTCCTCTGGGAACGTGGTAAGCTACGAAATACATTTGTAACACAAATTTATCGACACATTTTTACTTAACGTAGTTTCAAATTCATGAGAGAAATATGTAGTTGATTGAAAAGTTTTCCGTTGAGACTGCTCAAAAATTGTTTATTTTTTATGTCTTAAAAAGGGGAACGTATTGATTAAAAACACAATAAGTCTTACAAGAAAATAAAACCCTTTCAGGAGAGTTAGCAGGTCGCTAGAAACTAGAATAAATGTAAAAAACTACCATTTTTTGTGGACTTTGGAGGGTGCCAGACTACATGCTTCCCTTATATTGTCTTTAGTTCGACCAGGGGACAATATAAGGGTCTGAAGGTAATGACGTGGATGTCCCTTCCCCCTTAGGACTGTGCCTGCTCCCGTTTACTTTAAGTGATGGTAAACGTGCCCTAAACTGCTTCGCTAGTTTTGAAGAGCCATTTGATAGAGCGATAGAGGTAAAGGTACACACTGACATGTTGGATATTAAATATATTCAAAAACAAACACACGGACGCGTTTCGTTACTTCTTCAGCGTGAGTTTGAACAGTAGAACTATCTGCCGACGAATGCAGGTTTCTGGGAACTCACGTGAGACTGAACGTGGATAATATTTGCCAATATTTTTGATATCGCGAAATCCCTTCTTTTCGAATTTAGATTTTCTTTTTGTTCAATTAGGGCCGACTCCTTGTTTGCTTCGATAGTGTCGGGAAAGTAAAATTGTATCAGTTCTGTGAAATTGGCTTTTCGCGACAGTCAACTTTTGAGACGTCACTTCTGCATATCCATAGCTATTTTAAATTTCGAAAATGGTATGGGCAGGCACCACAACCTAGTTTTTGTCTAGCTTAAGTTACCAGCTAAATGACGTTCAGAGTTAACCATGTCCATTTTGAGAAATGAAAGAAAAAATGACGGAACAATGATGTATATTTCTCCACAATAAATATTCACGTAAACAACGCAGAAGGAGCATGAGCAGACACATGAACATTTACACAATAATGTAAACAAATATTCACATATCGCACCAAGGCCTTGAAATAGTCATATTCACTCTCTGGATGACATTTCTAATATTGGTACTGAGGCTGGGACAAAGGCAGATATTTTAGTACACAGCCTTGTGGACGGGGGCTGGGTGGTACACAGGCTTGGGTGCATGGTATACGGGGGCAGCGTGGTACACAGGCTTCGGGGCATGGTACACGGGGGCAGCGTGGTACACAGGCTTCGGGGCATGGTAAGCCGAAGCGGCGTGGTGCGGGGCCGCCGGGTGGTAGGCGGGGGTCTTGGCGTATCCGTCATAAGTCACCTCGGCGTTGTAGCCACCGTAGTGGTCAGCAGTATACTTGACATGCTGAGTGCGGCCGTCGGGCAGAACGACGCTGTACTCTCCCACCACGTTGTTGCCATCGCTGTGCTCGTTCTTGGAGAACTGGGCGCCGTAGTGCGGGTCGTTGACGGCGTAGTCGTACGAGTACGGCGTGTCGTAGTGGGCGTCGTGGCCGTAGCCAGCCTTGCCGTGCTGCGGCGCAGCGGTGGCGACGGCGGCGAGGGCAACCAGGAGCAGGAACTGGGGAAGAATAGAAATCAGTGCCTGATTCACATATTTGATGCTTACAATGTAGATTTAAAACATGGAGAATGCCTAAGAACCGTACATATGCACTGCTGTCTGAAGTTCGTATATCAACTCCTAGTTTTTTTATTTCAATTTTGTATGAAGAAAACTTTTAAAGGTAATGAGGGTCTGCTTCCCACAAATGATGATATTAGCTTTGATTCTAGAAATAAAGTGTACTCTGAAATTTAATGGTTGAATTTATATCGAAAGCAGTTTGATGGACTCTGCACCGAGGAGCATTATTTTTATTTATTCAGAAGATATATCGAGGTCTCCTCTTCTCTTGGATGTAAAATTGAGCGAATTCACATTGGTTGATATTTGGTCACAACCTTTTTCAGATACATCATTATGCAATAGATTGTTGCAAACATTATCGGTCATTGAATGGGCCTCGACCTTGAATGAGGTTCTTTGACTTCACCGATTTTTTTACAAAATTTACGTTACATTTATCCGTATTTGATAGGCTGTTGGAAAAATTATCGGCCAAGGTCAAGGTCGTAACCCATATGATGACCAAACATCTTTCTATCAATCTCTTGCATGCATGAAGATTCAGATTAAAGATAAGATTGATAAGATATTATTTGGTATTTTCCCTCGAATCTTGCTACGTAAACTTGAGTAAATTCAAACATTATGTATTGAGGCAAAGCGCTTAATCTGAATCCTCACATAATTTGCATTTCAATCAACATCATTCAAAATTTGCTCCACTTTCTATCCAGGATTCGAGGAGCGAAGCCAATTGGTACATATATTATTAAGTTACATCGACAACAATTTTGTGTTTTATACCTTAAGCTTTCCTGCCATCGTCTTCCGCACATAGGGACACCACCGGTCTGAGACAACGCTCACCTTCATGTTTGCAGTGGTACAGCAGACAGTAGACTGTTGCATGACTGCCACTGCGCCCTGGTTTTATGCTCACAACTACCCGGAGGTCGTTGCTTGCGGCATTGGTCTTAATTGGTGGGTGTAGTACTCGCCTGTGACGTGACGTGAGGTCGCAGGGGCCTGCATAGATTATATTTACAGGAAAATACGCAAAAATATTTGCTAGATCAAAAGGTCACGAAAAGTTGTTTCAGAAGTTTTTCTCTCATTTTTGCGAATTCGGTTTCCAAATGCCTTAAAATCGCTCTCATAGTTAACATTTCTAGATGACTTTTTGGATTTCTCACTATCGATCAAATCACGTAGCCTTGGCTATGACCATCAATTTCTCTAAGAACTAGGTCCTATTTTTCCTAAACAGTGGTGTAGAACTTTGAACTATCACAGAGCACATTACTTGAAAAAAACAACATTCCAAAACTCTTTTGGAACAGAAATATAGGAAATGACTGAAAGGTTTAGCGCTACGGAAAGCCAAAAGCTGTATTTATCATACGAATGGCTTCTGGGCTATCTCGGTCCCATTATAAGCGAAAAAAGTGAAAAAGTGAGAAAAAGGTATTACTTTTACGTTCAGATATCTTTCGAATTCAGAACAAAACAACGCCAAATTAAGGAAGCCATCCAAATCCAAATAACAGCATGAGAAAAACGGAACAAAAATATTGGTTAATATGTCTTGTACCAAGGCTGACTCGAACTGCTCAAGCCAAAATGGGGTCGGGGTGACCTAGTGGCTCCGTTGCGAGTATTCGGATCGGATAACATGGATTAACGTGGGTTCAATCCCCACGGCGGGAAACCGCCTTCCGTGTCCGATCTGACCTGGTGGAGAGGATCCTTAAACACCCACGCCAATACTCCCTGTAATTGGGCAATGGTGCCTGTTGGGAGTGGTCCTAATAAAAAATAAATGAAAATAAAATAAATGAGGATCATGGAAGAAAACACTCCGCGTTATGATGTTGAATATTTGAACTGCTAGCAGCATGACAAAGATTATTCCATCGGGTTTAACGAAATTAGTTTTATATAGCTATGCAGTGTGTGTTATTATATCTTGTTTTTGTCACTTGATAATGGGACCGAGATGGTCCCGAAACCGGTCGTAAGATAAATACAACCTTTGGCTTTGCGTAGCACTAAACCTTTCAATCATTTTTCTCACCAAAGCCATGGACCAAACTGAGAAATATAAGAATTTAAAGAAATCACAATCGACCAATCAGAAGCCCAGGAGTTTTCATACCTAAATCACGTGACATATCTGACGCAAAAAATTCGTCATCCTGGGAATTTCGTAGAACACGACGGAAGACCCGAGGTACGAAACAATTAAAGACTTGAGTAATTATTTTATGCTCCACTTTAAGGGCGAACTGATTCCTTTTGTAGTTTTTATGGGCTCAGTAAAATTAATTCAAATAAAAAGACAGGAAAACAGACATTTTATTACAAAAAAGAAATGCTTCAAAAACTTAGAATAGCCTTTGAAAATATTGAGATGAAGAGCAGCTTCCAGCTTTTTACCGGTACCGTAAACATATTTCAATAATAGTTGAGTGGCCTACAAAAAAATTACCGAGGATACAACAATAATGGACAGCTTCGTAAGCAAGACTTATCAAATGGCAAGAAACATTTTTTCGCGTATCTTCCTTAAAGGGAGATACGCGAAAAAATATTTATTGGCTATAACAAAAGGTTACAAAAAGTTTTTTCAGAAGTCCTATTCTCATTTTTGCGAATTCGGCCTGCAAATGCCTTAACACGCGCATTGACGGGGGCGGGTACCCGCCCCCCTCGGGTTTTTCAGAGACAGGAAAAAAACGGCGGCGCGTAGCGCCGCCGTACTTGGTATAACTTTTCCTTCATCATTTTTACAACTTTTGTGAAAATTTTAAGGTTAGGTCATCTCAGGTCAGGTCACCAGTACAGGTCAAGTGACCCGACCTCAAAAAAAGTTTAAGATAGCATAAGTCGGAGCAGGGTGAATTTATCCAATTGAAACTCATATCACATAATGGCCCCACCGAGTTCTCTAAAATACGTTCCGGTATTTTTGATATCGATGACCTAAGGTCAGGTACGAGGCATGACCTCTCCATTGGAAATACATGGGAAAAATGGTTTTTACAAAATAACTCAGTAACGGATGGTGATAGAGCATTTATTTTAGCTGCATTAGACTCGCCTGGGCTTTGCAGTTCTAATGATATGCATTTCATATAATTTGACCCTGACCTGACCTCAGGTCAGGTCAAATCCTTGATTTGACCTAGCAAGGTCAAATTATATATCATTCGATTTGGCTTGCTAAGAGTATTTATATGGTTTAAGTCGTTTTGCTCTATCTTTACTTGTTCAGATGGAATTTGCGAAAAACTGAATTTACATGTTATCCCCTATGACGGGCATGTTTTGACCTCTCGTGACCTTAAATGTGACCTGACAAAGAAATGGTTCAAATGTTTTCGATGGAGAAGTTGATGGGCAGCCCAATGCCGCTTACCGTTTTTCGCTACCTACCGTGGTTCTCGAGATCTTAGGGGCGGGTACCCGCCCCCCGTCAATGCAAAGGTGGCTCAGACCCCCGTCAATGCTCGTGTTAAAATTGCTCTCAAACTCAACATTTCTAAACTACTTTACCGGTACACCTCATATCGATGTATTTGACGTCCACATGGCTAAGGCTATCAATTTCTCTAAGAATTAGGTCATATCTATCCTAAACATTGATGTATAACTTCGGACTATTCCAGATAAAAATTGCTTCAAAAAACAGCATTCCAAAACTGTTTTGAAACCGAAATATAGGGCTTAAAAGAAATCACAATTAACCAATCAGAAGCCTAGGAATTCTCAAACCAGGGTCACGTCTATCTGACGCAAAAGTTTTGTCATCCTGGGGCGGAAGCAGAAAATGGCTCAAGACCCGAGGTACGAAACCGCTGAAGACTTGAGTAATTATGTTTTTCCGTTTTTAGGGCAAACTAATTCATTTTGTAGTTTTTAAAAGCTTTTAAAAATTAATTCAAATACAAATACAGGAGGGCAAACATTTATATTATTAAAAAACATTATTTTTCAACTTCAAATAGTTTTCGAAAAGTAAGTGATGGGCATGGGCATGGGTAAGTGATGGGCATTTTATCGAAACTGTTAACCTATTTCGATAATAAGTCAGTGGCCTCCCATAATTTTGACAAAGATACAAAAATAATTGATAGTTTCGTTATCAGGATTTTTCAAATAGCAAGAAACCACAATAATAATTTTTTCGCGTACCTCCCTTTAAAGCCAGTCAAAGAAATATGTTAAGGATTTTAAAAGAAGTCAAGTCATTTCCCGGATTTACAAGAAAGTCAAGGGCATCCGTGTGTGTATGTGTCTCTACCCGAGGACTCGAATAATATGCGGGATGACCTTAGTGGGTCACATGGTGGGCTTTGCCCCAGGCCAAAATTTACTAAGTACTTTTCAAGGTCAGGCTGCATATGATTCCATACTTAAATCGTCGCCGCGAAAATGATATAAATCATATTTCTGAATCATTATGCCTTTGACGCCTGAAGATACAGACGCACTCAAGAAGTGTGACCTATGGTGACCTCTGTTGATCTGGTTATTAACCTGACTTTAAACGAGTCGGTATATTAACGATTTGTACTGCCAAGATCTTTTGGAAGATGCTTAGAAGCTTGATGCAGCCCTTTTTGAAGGTAA
This sequence comes from Lepas anatifera, assembly GCA_034440635.1. NCBI lineage: Eukaryota > Metazoa > Arthropoda > Thecostraca > Lepadidae > Lepas > Lepas anatifera. The sequence continues at coordinate 62,047 of JAOTON010001218.1, read as the reverse complement.
GTCACATCCGGGATTGGTTTACTTCATTTTAGAAGAGAGAAACATTCTTACATGGGTTACGAATGGCGTCAGACCTCGTTGACCTGGCCTGACCTGGAATCTATTTTGGGGAAAAAGTTACCAGATTAATTGCCTCGTAGCTATAGAAAGCGTCTCGATGCTCGTTCAGATTAGCTTGGAATCGTTTGCGAGAAACTGTGGGACAGGGGTCAGAAATGACCCCCATGCGGTGATGGATGAAGAATTGTTAACTTTAAGCTTTAGCTCCATAAACAGACTTTACCACGGGGTAGTCCCACAGTAACGATAATGATTATACCGAGGAATGTTGAGGCATTTAGAGGGGGAAGGGCGGAGGTGTACGGTGATTATGTACACTACTGGGTAAGTAACTCCAGCGGACTTAAAAATGCTTGATTTTTTATGACTGGCTTTCGTTTTAGAATATCTGCATTTTTCCATACAACAGCGTCGTAAAGACAGGGGTGTAAACGGCGCAGCAGCGAGGAAAGTTTTCCCTTGCAATAGCAAAAGCTTTCCCCTCCATCTCGCTTTCCTAGGAGGGAAACCTAATTCGCTGCTACCTAAGTATTGCTTCCGCTTTCCAGTTTGCACTGAGCAGTCGTGAGGCATGTTGGGTGCCCTACTAAATGTTGTCGGGTTTGGCGGGGGTGAGGGGCATTCGACTCCCACGCCGGTGAGCCGGTGAGCCGGGCCGGTGAGACGGGCTCATATTACCGGGCGGGTATTCTGTATAAGTCTTTCTGATCCCCATAATGCTCTCTCAACAGGGTGACAGTTGGTGACTAGGGCTGATAATTACGGGATCGGGATCCCGGGATCCCGGGATTGTATTAGTCCCGAATCCCGGTAATATATATTTCCGAATCCCGGGATCCCCACATTTTCCAACACTAGAAATGGCGTGGAAAGCGTCGCTGATAGTATTAAAAATCATTATAGAATCCAACAACATGCTGCAGCGTTGTTTTATGCTTAATATTTTACCTACCTGAAATGTTCAAACACAAGCAAAAGCCAGGATCTCCCTTCTGTAGATTATACCTGGCATCGCTTCACAGTTCACACCGTGTCAGTTTCTCTGTTCGAGCTCGCCTCTCTCTCCCCGTGGCGTCGTCCCCTCAAGCATTCAGTTTCAGGTCATATTACTCGGGAGGTTGCCGACTATCTTGGACATCGAATAGGAGTGGTCGAATTTCTCGTCGTATATGTGAGGGAGCATGTCCTCTGACTCAGTTACTCTCAGTGCCTGCTGTCAGTGTGACCCAGAAGGCAGTCAGGCATGTTGTTGGAGTTCCGCATTGTGTGTGGAAGTGCTTGCAATGACCTATTTTGTGGAATTTAAGGGCAGTGCGGTGTGGGAAAATTTTCTTAGAAGTCGGGAAGGGAGCACAGCAAATTGTCGCCTTTGTACAAAGGTATTGAAAATAGCTGGAGGATCAACAAAAGGACTTAACGTCCAACTCAAGTGTAAGCATGGTGGTGAAAGCGTTGCTGGACCATCCCGATCCAGGGAGACCCTGCAGAACTTGTCCGGTGAAAGTAGCTCCAAAATATCGGAACCTACGACAGGAATGAGGACCCTGGATTCTTACTACGTCTCTAAAACTGAGGAAGACCTGGATTCCATCCTAGCTTGAATGTGCCCGAGAGATGGGCTGCCTTTCAAAGTTTTTTTTGCACCTACTTGTGTGACCAGGACACAGTAGGCAGGGTCACAATAGGTAAATACCTCTGCTGTAATATGACTAGAAATATAACCAAAAATATATATTGTCAATATCATTCATATGTCATGATTTGTTTGGGGAGCAGAGCATTTTATTCTGTTTAGTGTCCATATGAATTTGCATGTGCTTTCTGCATTGTGAGAATAGTATGCTATGAGTTATCCTTAACGGGAAATATTTACTATGCTGTTAAGAATACGCCACATACGTTATCTAAAGCAGACACTAATTTTCCACATGTTTATTAAAAAAATTGTCCAATCCCGGGATCCCGGGATATCCCGGGATTGAGGGTCGATGAATCCCGGGATCCCGGGATTGCAAAAATGTCCTGGGATTATCAGCCCTATTGGTGACACTCTATGATCTCAGAAGTCGGGGTGTCGTAAAGCCCCAAAGCTGTTGTTGCACATCAAAGTTGTTTTGTTCTGATAATAATTATAGCAAAAAATAAAACACCACATTCAGTTTCCATAAGTGTCCATGAGTTGAATTTGCTAAAAGTCCTAAATAAAACGTAGCGTTCCTTATTACATATGCCATCATCATTGCATTTATCGAAGTTTTCCATGCCACTGCAATATTGAAGGATGACTTCACGTATCATCACCCGGGCAGGAGGGTCGAGAATGGATGTATGCATGTATGTACCTTGTAAAATTGTTGATTATTTCAGACCATCACTAGATATAAAGATGGAAATATGTTATACCCTGTGTTTCGGTATAGTTAGATATACCTTTGAAGAGCCGAACAAAGTTGGCAAAGGAGGGCCAGCTTATATAGTTACCTTTCAGAATAACAGCACAATAAACTCATTAAGCTAACAGGTATCTAATATGTCCATCTTTTTATTTAGTGTTTGTGCGAAACAATCAGCAATTCTAAAACCCTAGGAAAATGAATCCCCAAATGTACATTACCTTGTGAAAATCAAGGTATGTTGTCATTTACCTGCCGTCATGAATAAAAATATTCAAGCGCATTAGAAAGGTTTTGCTGATGCTCAGCTGTTGGCGTATACGCCAGCAGCTACGTACCACGTACCAGGTATACCAGGGTTGTAGAAACGCCTAATACCTTACAGGTTGATATCTCTTTTCCAATATTGCCCGATGCACTATATTTGCTTACTACAATCGAATTGAAGCATGTTTCTGCTTCATCTCTTTGCAAATGTTGCCTGTACACGTTTGACTTAGGATCTGGATGTCAGCAAAGACCTCAACAATTGGAGGTGGTCTCGAAGATCACCATCCGAGCATGCCATGCCCACAATGACTGGTGAATTTGAAAGTACAGGGACGGTCACCCTGACCAGGTCCGGTCCAGCTCTCGCGCGTCAATTGGCAACTGGTCTGCGTCGGACAGAGATTGGACTAGTGCCTTGGCAGAATCGATCCCAATACTTATCCAATACGATGCTATTGCATTAATTGTGAGTGACGGGCTGGAGCCAAACGCCTTACAATCTTAGGCATGCATGATTAATCAGGGGCTGCATGGTTAGTCTATTTATCAGGCTTAACCATTGTGATTCCTTAATTTATCGTCTTCTTGTTTAAAAAAATATGCTGCTCTTCTTAAAAAGAATAAATTTTGGTCTTCTTGAATATGTTTTAGGATACTATGGCTGGGGGATCCGGACGCGCGGTAGACAGCGCGCAGCTGCGCGGGGGCGTAAGTTAGCGCGCAGGGACTTTTGGAGGGATCCATCGGCGCGCAGCTAAGTTGTGGCGGAAGTGGTGTCGTAACTCGCCGTCTTACGCGCTAACTTTCCGCGTCTTCTCAACAGCGCGGAAGACAGCGCAGAAGCCTGTATGATTGTTTTAAAGTAACAAAAAGGTATTGAAAATGTCGGTGAATCCAAGTTATATGGCTTGTGTTCGACAAAACATGTATTTATGATAGTAATCGAGGCCCACAAACTCCCGATATCTCACTGGGAAATCCTCAGAAGAGACACAGGCGAAGAGAAACGTAAATCACTGCAGCTGTGCCAGTGAATCACCAGCCGTAATGCTAACTGCCCTCCAATAAACAATGTTGTTCGCCCCAGGGCGTATCTCACGTTTCGTACTACTCACCGTCCCCGAGCGGTCTCGTCGAGGCTTGAACGCCAGCGATCAAGCAGTTCTCCCTGAACTGTGAGCGTGAGGATTCTTAAATATCTGGTGCTGTTTGAAAGGCACAAAGATAAGGAAAATGGGGCCAAATTCATAGGCGGAATGCAAAAGCGGCAATAAATGCACTCGTCGAGCCAGGCTTTTGGAGCCAGCCCGGCTCATCTCTCCCCAGCGCTCCGACTAAACCAATGACACCGTAGTACAACGAGGCAAAAGTGTGTTTCGTGAAGCCCGTGTCCTGCCCAGATAAATTGCCTTGAGTTAGGCTTAACATAAAAACGCATTCATATGCGTAAGACAAATCATATCGGTTTCAGATGTATGCCTCATTTATTTGGAAATCCCACTTATAAATTGTCGTTTACGGATAAGGTTTTTCCCTTTCTCTCATCCGAGCACTTCTATCATCACCTCACCTCCCAGCGGGGGCCATGTCCTCCTCACATCCCCTCCCCCCACAGTCGGCCAGGAAATCAGACACCGTACAGCAGTCAGCAGGCTGTAACCTATGACGTGAGTTTACTACGGCGAGAAAAGCACCGTATTCTATGGGAATTTTAGCCTTAGCACCTATTTACTACGGTCGCCAGCGGCATTCACCGCCACCTCAGATTGCCCCAGATGATACGCGCTAACCTCCGCTGGCGCGGAACTCCGCGCGATCGCTCTCTCCCGAACATCCCTCCAAATCGCTTACGCGCAAACTTGCGCCCAAATCAGCGCGGGCGTAGGGGAGAGCGCGGGCGGAAGCTGCGCGCAACTGGATTCCCCCAGCCTATAGCTCAGATTGCTACATTTCCCTTGGGAACGTGGTAAGCTAAGAAATATATTTTAACACAAATCTATCCACACATTAATTAAGGTAGTTTGAAATTCATGAGAAGAATATGTAGTTGATTGAAGAATTCTCCGTTGAGACTGCTCAAAACTTGTTTCTTTTCTAATGTCTTAAAAATGGGAACAAATTGAGTTAAAACACAATAAGTGAAAAGAAAAGAACACCATTTCAGGAGAGTTAGTAAGTCGCTAGAAACTTGAATAAATGTGAAAAAACTACCATTCTTTGGTGGGCTTTGGAGGGCGCCAGACTACATGCTCCCCTTATATTGTCTTAAGTTTGAACAAGGGGATGACGTGGATGCCCCTTCCCCCTTAGGACTATGCCTACTCCCGTTTAATTTAAGTGATGGTAAACGTGCCTTAAACTGCTTCGATAGTGTCGGGAGAGTAAAATTGTATCAGTTCTGTGAAATTGGCTTTTGGCTACAGTCAACTTTTGAGACGTCACTTCCGCATATCCATAGCTATTTTAAATTTCGAAAAAGGTATGGGCAAGCACCGCAAGCTAGTTTTTGTCTATGTTAAGTTACCAGCTAAGTGACGTTCAGAGTTAACCATGTCCGTTTTGAGAAATGAAAAAAATGACGGAACACTGATGTATATTTCTCCACAATAAATATTCACGTATAAAACACATAAGGAGCACGAAAAGACACATGAACCCTTACCCGATAATGTAAACAGATATTCACATCTCGCACCAAGGTCTTGTAACAGTCATATTCACTCTCTGGATGACATTTCTAATATTGGTACTGAGGCTGGGACAAAGGCAGATATTTTAGTACACAGCCTTGTGGACGGGGGCTGGGTGGTACACAGGCTTGGGTGCATGGTACACGGGGGCAGCGTGGTACACAGGCTTGGGGGCATGGTACACGGGGGCAGCGTGGTACACAGGCTTCGGGGCATGGTAAGCCGAAGCGGCGTGGTGCGGGGCCGCTGGGTGGTAGGCGGGGGTCTTGGCGTATCCGTCATAAGTCACCTCGGCGTTGTAGCCACCGTAGTGGTCAGCAGTATACTTGACATGCTGAGTGCGGCCGTCGGGCAGAACGACGCTGTACTCTCCCACCACGTTGTTGCCATCGCTGTGCTCGTTCTTGGAGAACTGGGCGCCGTAGTGCGGGTCGTTGACGGCGTAGTCGTACGAGTACGGCGTGTCGTAGTGGGCGTCGTTGCTGTAGCTAGCCTTGCCGTGCTGCGGCGCAGCGGTGGCGACGGTGGCGAGGGCAACCAGCAGCAGGAACTGCGGGAGAATCAAAATCAGTGTCTGATTCATATACTTGATGCTTACAATGTAGATTTAAAACATCGAGAATGCATACGAACCGTAGATATTCACTGCTGTCTGAAGTTTGTATATCAATTCTTAACTTTTTTATTTCAGTTTTGTATGAAGAAAACTTTTAAAGGACATGAGGGTCTGCTTCCCACAAATGATGACATTGGCTTGGATTCTGTAAATAAAGTGTACTCTGAAATTTAATGGTTGAATTTATATCGAAAGCAGTTTGATGGACTCTGCACCGAGGGGCACGATTCTTATTTATTCAGAAGATATTTCGAAGTCTCTTCTTCTCTTAGATGTAAAATTCAGTGAATTCACATTGGTTGATTTTTGGTTACAGTCTTTTTCAGATGCGTCATTATGCAATAGATTTTTGCAAACATTATTTGCCATTGCATGGGCCTCGACCTTGAATGATGCTCTTTGACTTGGCCGATGTTTTTTTCAAAATTTGCGTTTCATTCAACCACATTTGATAGGCCTTCGGAAAAATTATCGGCCAAGGTCGATATTGCAACCCATATGATGAACAAACATCTTTCTATTAATCTATTGCATACGTGAAGATTCAGATTAATGAGATCGATTAGTTATTTGTTCGTCTGTTCCCTCGAATCCCGCTACGTAAACTTGAGTAAATTCAAACATTATGTATTGAGGCAAAACGCTTTATCTGAATACTCACTTAAATTGAATTTTAATCAAAATTAATCAAAATCTGCTCCACTTTATATCCAGGATTTGAGGAGCCAAACTAATTGGTACATATGTTATTAAGTTAAATCGACAACAGTTTTGGGTTTTATACCTTAAGTTTTCCCGTCATGGTTTTCCACACACAAGGACACCACTGGTCTGAGACAACGCTCACCTTCATGTTTGCAGTGGTACAGCGGACAGTGGACTGTTGCATGACTGCCACTCCGCTCTGGTTTTATACCCACAACTACCCCGAGTTTGCTGCTTGTGGCATTGGTGATGGTGGGTGCTGTACTCAGTCGTGACGTGACGTGACGTCACAGGGGCCTAAATAGATACCATTGAAAGTGAGATACGGGAAAAACTATTGGCTAGGTCAAAAGGTCACAAAAAGTTGTTGCAGAAGTTGTTTTCTTATTTTTGCGAATTCAGTCTCCAAATCCCTTAAAATCGATCTCAAAGTCAACATTTTTAGACGACTTATCGAGATTTCTCACTATCGACCAAATCATGTAGCCTGGGCTATGACCATCAATTTCTGTAAGAACTAGGTGCTATCTTTCCTAAACAGTGTTGTAGAACTTTGAACTATCGCAGAGAAACTTACTTGAAAAAACAACATTCCAAAATTCTTTTGGAACAGAAATATAGGAAATGACTGAAAGGCTTACTGCTACGCAAAGCCAAAAGCTGTATTTATCATACGACCGGTTTCGGGGTCATCTCGGTCCCAATATAAGTGACAAAAAGTGAAAAAGCGACAAAAAGTTATTACATTTACGTCCAGATCACTTTCGAATCCAGAACAAAACAACGCCAAATTAAAAGGCCATCCGAATCCAAAGAACAGCAAGAAAAAACGAAATAGAAATATTGGCAAATATGTCTTGTACCAAGGCGGGCCCAACCTGCTCAAGCGAAAATAAGGATCAGGGAAGAAAACATTCCGCGTTATGATGCTGAATATTTGAACTGCTAGCAGCATGATAAAGATTATTTGATCGGATTTAACGAAGTTAGTATTATATAGCTATGCAGTGTGTGGTATTATATCTTGTTTTTGTCACTTGATAAAGGGACAGAGATGGCCCTGAAACCGATCGTAAGATGAATACCAGCTTTGGCTTTCCGTAGCACTAAACATTTCAGTCATTTTTTTCACCAAAGCCATGAACCAAACTGAGAAATATAACATTTAAAAAAATCACAATTGACCAATCAGAGCCCAGGAGTTTTCATACCTGGATCACGTGACCTATGTGACGCAAACATTTCGTCATTCTAGGAATTTTGTAGAACACGACGGAAGACCCGAGGTACAAAACGATTGAAGACTTGAGTAATTATTGTATGCTTCACTTTAAGGGCGAACTAATTCATTTCGTAGTTTTTATGCGCTATGTAAAATTAATGCAAATAAAAAGACAGAAGAACAGATATTTTATTAAAAAAACAATTACTTAAAAGACTTAGAATAGCTTTTGAAAACATTGAGATGAAGACCAGGTTCCATCTTTTTACCGGTACCGTTAACATATTTCAATAACAGCCTCCAAAACATTTACCGAAGATACAACAATAATTGACAGCTTTATAAGCAAGGCTTTTCAAATAGCAAGAAACCACAATAGATTTTTTCGCGTATCTACCTTAAAAGCCAGTCTAGGAAATGTGTTGAGCATTTTAAAAGAAGCCAAGTCATTTCCAGGATTTACAAAAAAGTCAAGGTCATCCGTGTGTGTATATGTCTCTACCCGAGAACTCGAATAATTTGCGGGATGGCATTAGTGTGTCACATGGTGGGCTTTGCCCGAGGCCAACATTTACTAAGTACTGTGCAAGGCCAGGCTGCATATCATTCCATACCTATATCGTAGCCGCAAAAATGATATAAATCCTATTTCTGAATCATAATGTCTTTGAAGGCTGAAGATACAGACGCACTCAAGAAGTGTGACCTTTGGTGACCTCTGGTGATCTGGTTATTAACCTGACTTTAAACGAATCGGTATATTAAAAGGAATGTGGCACCTTCACAACGTGATTTTAACTGAGATAGCAAAGTTGTAAAGCAGGTCGGAAAACCCGGTACTCCATATTTCATTTGTCTTGGAACTCGATATTTCCGTAGAAAAAGGCTAAAACCTACCTGACACCGGCCCCCTCAGCCCCCCGTCGCCGGCGGCCATTGTTGTGAGCTACTGGTGTGACGACATATGCTGACGTCACGATGAGCATCAGCCAATCGAAGTCCTTGAAGCGTTTCGAGTATGGTAGTGGTTGCCAGATCGTGACGTCATCCACAGGCTGATATTGATTTCTTTTTTTAGAGTAGTATTTTTAAAAACCAAATATTGAGCTTATTGTACATTTTTCAGAGAAATAATGAGTGGTTTCATTATTTTTGACTAAATGTACGCCTAATTACACTAAATTCCAGGATTCAACCAAGGTGCCACATTCCCTTTAACGATTTGTACTGCCAAGATCTTTTGGAAGATGCTTAGAAGCTTGATGCAGCTCTTCTTGAAGGTGAGTCTTATCCGGGATTGGTTTACTTCAATTTAGAAGAGACAAACATTCTTACATGGGTTAGGAATGACGTCATACCCCGTTCACCTGGGCTGACCTGGAATCAGTTTTCGGGAAAAAGTTACGAGATTAATTGCCTCGTAGGTACAGAAAGCGTCTCGATGCTCGTTCAGATCAGCTTGAAATTGTTTGCGAGAAACTGGGGGTGTAGGGTCAGAAATGACCCTCATGCGGTGATGGATAACGAATTGTTTACTTCAAGCTTTAGTTCCATAAACAGACTGTACCACGGGGTAGTCCCTCAGAAACGATAATGATTATACCGAGAAATGTTGAGGCATTTAGAGGGCGAAGGGCGGAGGTGTACGGTGATTATGTACACTCCTGGGAAAGTAGCTCCAGCGGACTTAAAAATGCTTGATTTTTTATGATTGGCTTTCGTTTTAGAATATCTGCATTTTCTCCATACAGCAGCGTGGCAAAGATAGGAGTGTAAACGGTGCAGCAGCGAGGGAAGTTTTCCCCTGAAAGAGCAAAGGCTTTCCCCTCCATCTCGCTTTCCTTAGAGGGAAAGCTAATTCGCTGCTACCAAAGTATTGCTTCCTCTCTTTCCGGTTTGCACTGAGCAGTCGTGAGGCATGTTGGGTGTCCTACCAAACGTTTTCGGGTTTGGCGTGGGTGAGGAGCATTCGACATCCACGCCGGTGAGCCGGGCTTATATTGCCGGGCGTGTATTCTGCATAAGTCATTCCCATCCCCATAATGTTCTCTCAACAGGGCGAGAGTTGGTGACACCATATGGTCTCAGAATTCGAGGTGTCGTAAAGCCCCAAAGCTGTTGTTGCACATCAAAGTTGTTTTCTTGTGATAATAATGATAGCAGAAAATAAAGCACCATATTGATTTTCTATAAGTGTCCATAAGTTGAATTTGCTAAAAAAATCCTTAAATAAAACGTAGCGTTCCTTATTATATTTGCCATCATCATTGCATTTATCGATATTTTTCATACCACTGCCATATTGAAGGATGACTTCATGTAACGACCCAGGAGGGTCAGGAATGGATGTATAGATATATGTACCTTGTAAAATTGTTGATTATTTCAGACAAAGACTAGATATAAAGATGAAAATATGATATACTCTGTGGTTCGGTATAGTTAGATATACCATTGAACAGTTCGAACGAATATGGGGAAAGAGGACCAGCTTATAAAGTTACCTTTCAGAATAGCAGCATAATAAACTCATTAAGCTAACAGGTATATATTAAGTTCATCTTTTTATCTAGTGTTTGTCCGAAATACTCAGCAATTCTAAAACCTAGGAAAATGAATCCCCGAATGTACATCACCTTGTAAAAATCAGGGTATGTTGTCATTTACCTACCGCCATGAATAAAAATATTCAATCGCATTAGAAAGGTTTTGCCAATGCTCAGCTGTTGGCGTATACGCCAGCAGCTACGTACCACGTACCGGGTATACCCGGGTTGTAGAAACGCCTGATACCTTACAGGTTGATATCTCTTTTCCGATCTTGCTCGATGCACTATATTTGCTTACTACAATTGAATGAAGTATGCTTCTGCTTCATCTCGTTACAAATATTATCCGTACACGTTTGCCTTAGGATCTGGATGTCAACAAAGACCTCAACAATTGGAGGTTGTCTCGAAGATCACCATCCGAGCATGCCATGCCCACAATGACTGGGGAATTTGAAAGTACAGGGACGGTCACCCTGACCAGGTCCGGTCCAGCTCTCGCGCGTCAATTAGCAACTGGTCTGCGTCGGACAGAGATTGGACTAGTGCCTTAGCAGAATCGATCCCAATACTTATCCAATACAATGCTACTGCATTCATTGTGAGTGACGGGCTGGAGCCAAACGCCTTACCATCTTAGGCATGCATGATTAATTAGGGGCGGCATGGTTAGTCTATTTATTAGGTTTAACCATTGTGATTCCTTAGTTTCTCGTCTCCTTGTTTAAAAAATAAGCTGCTCTTCTTAAAAAAAGAATACATTTGGTCTTCCTTAATATCCTTTACGATACTATAGCTCAGATTGCTACATCTCCCTTGGGAACGTGGTAAGCTAAGAAATATATTTTTAACACAAATCTATTGACACATTAATTAAGGTAGTTTGAAATTCATGAAAAAATATGTAGTTGATTGCAGAATTCTCCTCTGAGACTGCTCAAAAATTATGTATTTTCTAATGTCTTAAAAATGGGAACAAATTGAGTAAAAACACAATAAGCCTGAAAAAGAAAAGAAAACCATTTCAGAAGAGTAAGTCGCTAGAAACTTGAATAAATGTGAAAAGCTACCATTCTTTGGTGGGCTTTGGAGGGCGCCAGACTACATGCTCCCCTTATATTGTCTTAAGTTCGAACAAGGGGATGACGTGAATGCCCCTTCCCCCTTAGGACTGTGCCTGTACCCGTTTAATTAAAGTTATGGTAAGCGTGCCCTAAACTGCTTCGATAGTGTCGGGAAAGTAAAATTGTATCAGTTATGTGAAATTGGCTTTTGGCTACAGTCAACTTTTGAGAGGTCACTTCCGCATATCCATAGATATTTTAAATTTCGAAAAAGTTATGGGCAAGCACCGCAAGCTAGTTTTTGTCTAAGTTAGGTTACCAGCTAAGTGACGTTCAGAGATAACCATGTCCGTTTTGAGAAATTAAAAAAAAAATGATGGAACACTGATGTATATTTCTCCACAATAAATATTCACGTATAAAACACATAAGGAGCATGAAAAGACACATGAACCTTTACCCGATAATGTAAACAGATATTCACATCTCGCACCAAGGTCTTGTAACAGTCATATTCACTCTCTGGATGACATTTCTAATATTGGTACTGAGGCTGGGACAAAGGCAGATATTTTAGTACACAGCCTTGTGGACGGGGGCTGGGTGGTACACAGGCTTCGGGGCATGGTACACGGGGGCAGCGTGGTACACAGGCTTGAGAGCATGGTGCACGGGGGCAGCGTGGTACACAGGCTTCGGGGCATGGTAAGCCGAAGCGGCGTGGTGCGGGGCCGCCGGGTGGTAGGCGGGGGTCTTGGCGTATCCGTCATAAGTCACCTCGGCGTTGTAGCCACCGTAGTGGTCAGCAGTATACTTGACATGCTGAGTGCGGCCGTCGGGCAGAACGACGCTGTACTCTCCCACCACGTTGTTGCCATCGCTGTGCTCGTTCTTGGAGAACTGGGCGCCGTAGTGCGGGTCGTTGACGGCGTACTCGTACGAGTACGGCGTGTCGTAGTGGGCGTCGTGGCCGTAGCCAGCCTTGTCGTGCTGCGGCGCAGCGGCGGCGACGGCGGCGAGGGCAACCAGGAGCAGGAACTGGGGAAGAATAGAAATCAGTGCCTGATTCACATACTTGATGCTTACTATGTAGATCTAAAATATGGAGAATGCATACGAACCGTAGATATTCACTGCTGTCTGAAGTTCGTATATCAATTCTTAACTTTTTAATTTCAATTTTGTATGAAGAAAACTTTTAAAGGACATGAGGGTCTGCTTCCCACAAATGATGACATTGGCTTGGATTCTGTAAATAAAGTGCACTCTGAAATTTAATGGTTGAATTTATATCGAAAGCAGTTTGATGGACTCTGCACCGAGGGGCACGATTCTTATTTATTCAGAAGATATTTCGAGGTCTCTTCTCTTAGATGTAAAATTCAGTGAATTGACATTGGTGGATATTTGGTTACAGTCTTTTTCAGATGCGTCATTATGCAATAGATTTTTGCAAACATTATTTGCTATTGCATGGGCCTCGACCTTGAATGATGCTCTTTGACTTGGCCGATGTTTTTGTTCAAAATTTACGTTTCATTCAACCACATTTGATAGGCCTTCGGAAAAATTATCGGCCAAGGTCGATATTGCAACCCATATGATGAACAAACATCTTTCTATTAATCTATTGGATACGTGAAGATTCAGATTAATGAGATCGATTAGTTATTTGTTCGTCTGTTCCCTCGAATCCCGCTACGTAAACTTGAGTAAATTCAAACATTATGTATTGAGGCAAAACGCTTTATCTGAATACTCACTTAAATTGAATTTTAACCCTCGCCCCCACCGGGGGGCCATCGATGGCCCCCCTAAGGTTTTTCCGGGATAGAAGAAAAACGACGAGGCGCAGCACCGCGGTTGAGGGCTCTACCTCTCACTGCATCATTTTCCCATCATCCCTGAAATTTTTTACCCCGGGTCACCCAAGGTCAGGTCACCAGACGAGGTCAACCAAGGTCACCTCACTTCACCTTTAGAGCTCTGTAAGAGCTACATTTCAAAGTCGATCGATTTGAAACTTCCTACACTTCATGACCCCTCCAGGGTCTACAAGGTCTATATCCGGGATTTTTCGATTTCGTGCCCTGAGGTCAGGTCACGAGGCGACCTCTCCCATTGGAAAAGCATGGGGAAAAGCTATTTCATGATATAAAAGCCACAAAAATGATTGCAAATACTCAGACTGCTCAGAACAACGTTTTTGGACACCCTTTCACGGATCCCAGGGGTCATATTTGCCCTTTGACTTTTCCAAGGTCATCCAAGGTCACCAGAGGTCAAAAACAGTATTTTGACAATAACTTTTGACCTAATTAAGCTAGAGCGGTGAAACAAACACCATCGTGTTTGTCTTGTCACTGGCTTTCATTTGATATACGGCAAGGTCACTTTGTGACCTTTCATGACCTCAGGTCATATTAGGTCACGAGGTGACCTCTGGCGGTCAAACCACTGGCGGGAGGTCTTTACGTTCCACATAGCGGAAAAAGTACTGGCAATTTGCTATCAAATGTACTTTACCAGGCCTCAATAGCTCTAATGACATAAGAGTTATGCCCAGTTTGCTTAATCATTGCATATTTGAGTGAAAATAGCCGATCTTGACGTAATTTGACCTCTGGAGGTCAAACCATTGACCTGAGCACTAAAACATGCGAAGTAATTTCTTACTGAATTCACGCGAGCTTTCTATTGCACTTTGCAGATTTGCGCTAACGCCCATATTTTCGGAGTTAGAGGGGGCCATCGATGGCCCTCCCGGTGGGGCGAAGGTGGCGCCGGACCCCCGGTGGGGCGCGGGTTAATCAAAATTAATCAAAATCTGCCCCACTTTATATCCAGGATTTGAGGAGCCAAACTAATTGGTACATATATTATTAAGTTAAATCGACAACAGTTTTGGTGTTTATACCTTTAAGTTTTCCCGCCATGGTCTTCCGCACACAGGGACACCACCTGTTTGAGACAACGCTCACCTTCATGTTTGCAGTGGTACAGCGGACAGTAGACTGTTGCATGACTGCCACTCCGCCCTGGTTTTATACCCACAACTACCCCGAGTTTGCTGCTTGTGGCATTGGTCATGGTGGGTGCTGTACTCAGCCGTGACGTGACGTGACGTCACAGGGGCCTAAATAGATACCATTGAAAGTGAGATACGGGAAAAACTATTGGCTAGGTCAAAAGGTCACAAAAAGTTGTTTCAAAAGTTGTTCTCTTATTTTTGCGAATTCAGTCTCCAAATCCCTTAAAATCGATCTCAAAGTCAACATTTTTAGACGACTTATCGAGATTTCTCACTATCGACCAAATCATGTAGCCTCGGCTATGACCATCAATTTCTGTAAGAACTAGGTGCTATCTTTCCTAAACAGTGGTGTAGAACTTTGAACTATCACAGAGAAACTTACTTGAAAAAAACAACATTCCAAAATTCTTTTGGAGCAGAAATATAGGAAATGACTGAAAGGCTTACTGCTACGCAAAGCCAAAAGCTGTATTTTTGTCATACGACCGGTTTCGGGGTCATCTCGGCCCCATTATAAATGACAAAAAGTGAAAAAGTGACAAAAAGTTATTACATTTACGTCCAGATCACTTTCGAATCCAGAACAAAACAACGCCAAATTAAAAAGCCATCCAAATCCAAAGAACAGCAAGAAAAAACGAAATAGAAATATTGGCAAATATGTCTTGTACCAAGGATGGCTCAACCAGCCCCCGTTCAAGTTGCCTGGCATTTTGCGGCGGTGACGTCATCGCCACGATGCCGCAGGCGTTTTGCGTCTTGAAGTATCGGCAAACTGGGTATATTGGACATAGTCAGTAAAGCTTGCAAATGACTGAAAGACGTCAAAAATGACTTAGTTGACAAGGTTGATCATATTTCTAGCCAGTACAGAGTTTCTGCAGCCCTAAGACCGGCCTGCAGGTACTTCAGGTGCTTTTCTCGCAGTGGTGTTCCGTTGCTCATAAGAGTCATTATCAGTGTAATAGCTTCGTAATTTCATCCTTCACGTCATCGTTGTTTAGATGAAAATACGAAATACGGGTCTTTCCAACGGAGGTTTCCTAGCGAGACGCACAAATTGTTTGAGGTACCGCGTGGTCGCGGATCCAAGACTTATTTTGGGGAGACTAGAAGACTTAAACCTCCCCCACTGCCAGTGGCGGATACAAGGGGACTAGGGCTCGAGCCCCCCCCAATGTTAGTGTCTAGTAAATGCATGGCCAATGCTGATGTGAGGCAATGGCGGGGAGGCTCGAACCCCCTTGCCCCACCCAAAAATTTCTGCACCCGCCACTGTCTCCGACCATAGCCTCCCAACAGCCTTTGCTTATACAGATATTAGTAGACATCTCGGAGGGCCCTCAAAATTTAGGAGACTCGTGAGCTCCATATCCGCCACTGGTACCATAGGCGGATCCAGGGACAAAGCCCGGGCGGCTGTCCCCGCGCGATGGCCCTCGAGGTGTCCCCTGAAATGGTCACAGCGCCTCCTGAAAGGTCGATTGCGCCACCTGAAATGACGCTTCCCACCCCCCTCCGCCCTCCGCAGGATGCGGAAAGCAGCACCCGCCGATAGGATTTGGCGCCCATCTGATGGGTTTTGCCAGCCAAAAATTGCGCCCCCTGGTCTGGATGACACCCCTCCCAGGAAGAATGCCAGACTGGCAATGGTGGATCCGCCTATGACTAGTGCCCTGTATATATAAACAGCCCAATTACAATAACTTTGGGTAAAATTTCATCACACTTACAGGCTTCAATGGGGTGAGTCTGGAGGCGTAGCCACGGAATTTTTTACGGGGGACAGGAGTGGTCCGGCGATGATGACAAGGGAGGAGGAAGAGTTGGCACTTAGCGGATGCAGGAGACAAGGGGGCAGTTGGTCCTCCAATAGCCAATGGGGAGCACACCCCACGTCCATGCTGCTTTCGACGCCCATGACTGCAACTATTAGAGCGATCGGCACGTGTGGCATTTAGGCTTTGAGCAACGGCTATAATCCGGCTCTGAGGTGCTAGCTTTCCTACTATCGTTACTGTTTCCGTATTTACCGAAACCCACTCTCTTCACCCCGTATGTCGTTTCATTGGTTTTTATTCTCGCTCGGTCCCGTCATGTTCTTCTTTTACTCTTAGGGTTGCGGCTCAGTAAAAACCGTAGTAGGATTGCCAGACTAGTATACTTTTTAGTATATCATACCAAAGCTACCAGATTTGTCAACATATTTCACTTCACAGACATTAAAGTGCAAAAAAGTGTATTCAATGGCTCTTTTCCTAAATGTTTAAACTCAATTTATCCAAAAATATTAAATTTCAGCCCTCAAAATAAGGAGCTGTTTCCTTTCTTAGTGGATACCAAACAAACAACTAAAAATTTACTAGTAGAAAACTTGAACCAACCTGGGATTCTAGGGCCTTGGGCTCAACCTGCTCAAGCGAAAATAAGGATCAGGGAAGAAAACATTCCGCGTTATGATGTTGAATATTTGAACTGCTAGCAGCATGATAAAGATTATTCCATCGGGTTTAACGAAATTAGTATTATATAGCTATGCAGTGTGTGGTATTATATATCGTTTTTGTCACTTGATAAAGGGACAGAGATGGCCCTGAAACCGATCGTAAGATAAATACCAGCTTTGGCTTTCCGTAGCACTAAACGTTTCAGTCATTTTTCTCACCAAAGCCATGAACCAAACTGAGAAATATAACATTTTAAAAAATCACAATTGAACAATCAGAGCCCAGGAGTTTTCATACCTGGATCACGTGACGTATGTGACGCAAACATTTCGTCATTCTGGGAATTTTGTAGAACACGACGGAAGACCCGAGGTACGAAACGATTGAAGACTTGAGTAATTATTGTATGCTTCACTTTAAGGGCGAACTGATTCATTTGGTAGTTTTTATGCGCTATGTAAAATTAATGCAAATAAAAAGACAGGAGAACAGACATTTTATTACAAAAAACAATTACTTAAAAAACTTAGAATAGCTTTTGAAAACATTGAGATGAAGACCAGGTTCCAGCTTTTTACCGGTACCGTTAACATATTTCAATAATACCCTCCAAAACATTTACCGAAGATACAACAATAATTGACAGCTTCGTAAGCAAGACTATTCAAATAGCAAGAAACCACAATATATCTTTTTTGCGTATCTACCTTAAAGCCAGTCTAGGAACTATGTTAAGCATTTTAAAAGAAGCCAAGTCATTTCCAGGATTTACAAAAAAGTCAAGGGCATCCGTGTGTATATATGTTTGTACCCGAGAACTCGAATAATTTGCGGGATGACATTAGTGTGTCACATGGTGGGCTTTGCCCGAGGCCAACATTTACTAAGTACTTTGCAAGGCCAAGAGTATAGGCACGTAATCCGTTTCCAAATAATGCCTCATCGTCGCCAATAATCGTATGGGCAGAGCTAAACTGGTGCCCCTTGAGCTCATCTGGTGCCCCCTGAGCGCTGGTCTTGAACCCTGGAACTGATCATGTGCCTTCTGAGCTGATCTGATGCCCTCGTAGTCAATCTGGCGCCCCTGAGAAAATAATTGTGCCTTCTGAATCTATATAATGCTCTCTGAGTTAGTCTGATGCCTCCGAGCTTGCCTGGTGCCCTATTAGCTGTTTTAGTGCCCCTTGAGCTGATCCGGGCCGCCCCCTGAACTTATCTAATGCCTCCCGTAGTTTATCTACTGTCCAGGGCCGCAGCCAGGGGTCACAGGGGGCACGTGCCCCCATCGGTGCCGGGTGCCCTTTTGATTGCCAGGTGGTGTACCCCCTTTGGGCCGTGCCGCTCGAAATTTAGTGCCCTACGCCGTTGAACCTAGATGGAACTAGGCCACATTTAGCGATTTCAACTATTGTTTAACAATTAAGTGCCTTTTTGGTCAGCTAAAGCATTCTGTCGTCTTTCCAAGCACCCGGGAAGAGTATAGGCACGTAATCCGTTTCCAGATAATGCCTCATCGTCGCCAATAATCGTACGGGTGGAGCTCATCTGGTGCCCCCTGGAGATGATCATGTGCCTTCTGAGCTGATCTGATGCCCTCGTAGTCAATCTGGTCGCCCCCCCCCCCTGAATAAATAATTGTGCCTTCTGAACCTGTAATGCTCTCTAAGTTAGTCTGATGCCTCCGAGCTTGCCTGCTGCCCCGATTAGCTGTTTTATTGCCCCTTGAGCTGATCCGGGCCCCCTGAACTTATTTAATGCCTCCCGGAGTTGATCTACTGTCCAGGGGTGCAGCCAGGAAGGCACAGGGGGCACGTGCCCCCATCACTGCCAGGGTGCCCTTTTGATTGCCAGGTGGTGTACCCAATTTGGGCCGTGCCGCTCGAAATTTAGAGCCCTAGCCGTTGAACCTAGATTTAACTGGACTGCATGTAGCGATTGAAACTATTTTTGGCCAACTTTATACCTTTCTCGGTCAGCTAGGGCATTTTGTCGCCTTTCCAAGCACCCGGGAAGAGTATGGGCACCTAGTATGTGTCTACCTATTGCATCATCGTCGCCAATAATCGCACGGGTGAAGCCAATCTGGTGCTCCTTGAGCTCATCTCGTGGCCCCTTGAGCTGATTACTTGCCCTCTAAGCTGATCTGGTGCCCCTGAGTCAATCGAGTGCCCCACTGAGCACATAATTGTGCCTCCTGAACCTATATAATGCTCTCTGAGTTAGTCTAATGCTTCCGAGCTTGTTTGGTGCCCTGATAGCTGATTTAGTGCCCCTTGAGCTGATTCGGGCCCCCGAGCTGATATCATGCCTCCCCAAGTTTATTCTGTATCCTAAGTCAATATGGTGCCTCTTCAGCTGATTAGGTGCCCCCTCAACTGATTATTGATGTCTCCTTAGATGGTCTGGTCCCCCCCTGAGCTGGTTTGGTGGGTCCTGAGTCCACCTTGTGTCCCCTGAGCTGTTATGTTGCTCCCTGAGCTGATTTAGGCTCCTGCCATAGTCTGGGGGGTGGGAGCTGATCTGGACCCCGAGCGGATCGATCTGGTGCCACCTGAGCCGCACTAATGCCTCTTAGTCGATCTGGTGCCTCCTGAGCCCATATGATGCCCCCCTGAGAAATCTGGTGCCCTTTCAGCTGATCTGGGCCTCCTTACGTGATTTCATGAGCAGATCTAAAGCCCTGAGCTGAGCTGGGCCCACAGAGGCTGATGAGGGCCCCTGAGATGGTATGGGCTTATGAGCTGATTAAGTGCCTCCTGACTTGATCTGGTATTCCCAAGCTGGTCGGGGACCACTGATCTGATTGTTTGTCGCCGGAGCTGATCTGGTGCCCTATGGGCATCTGTTGTCCCCTGAGCAGCTCTGGGGCTTTTGAACTGATTGGGCCCGGAGCTGGTGAGGGATCCCTGAGCTGATTTAGTGCCCCTGACTTGAACATGCCCCCTGTGCTGATCGATCTGGTGCACCCTGAGCAGATATACTGCCTCCTGAACTTAACTAATGCCCCTGAGTCGATCTGGAGCCTGCTGAGTCATCAGTGTGTCTCCTGGGCCCATCTTATTCCCTCTGAGCTAGTCTGGTGCCCCATGGATAATATTATGCCCTTTAAGCTGACCCGGGCCTCCTAGGTTAATTACGTGATTTCCTGAGCAGCTCCCAGGCCTTGAGCTGAGCTGGGCCCACAGGGGTTGGTGAGGGTCCCTGAGATGGTATGGGGCTCCTGAGCTGATTAAGTGCCTCCTGACTTGATCTGGTATTCCCGAACTGATCTGGGCCCTGAGCTGGTCGGGGACCACTGATTTGATTGTTTGTCCCCTAGGCTGATCTGGTGCCCTATGGGCCGATCTGGTGTCCCCTGAGCAGCTCTGGGGCTTTTGAACTGCTTGGGCCCCGAGCTGGTGAGGGATTCCTGAGCTGAATTAGTGCCCCTGACTTGATCTTGCCCCGTGACCTGACTTGAGGCCCCTGAACTGATCTGGGGCCCCAAGAGCTGATCTGGGGCCCAAGAGCGGATCTAGGTTTTGAGGGTACCCTGAGCTGGTCCGTGCGCTGAGCTTGTGAGAGCCCCTTAAGTTAGCTTGAGGCCCCCTGAAGTGATCTGGCGCCTTAAACTGTTCTGGGGCTTCTTGAACTGGTTTAAGGCCCCATGAGTCTATCTGTGGCCCATTGAGCTAGTCTGATGACCTCATCTCTGGGACCAATGAGCTAGTCTAGTCCCTGGGTGAAGCATGAGCTGCTCTGTGGCCCTGATCTACATCAGGGACCCCTGAGATGATTTTGAATAGATAGATAATAAGAACACAAGGCCAACTCCCATCATCTTGGGGCGGGGTCACTGAGCTAGTCTATTCCCTGGAGGCACATCTGGGGGGATGGGGGAAGTTGCTCTGGAGGCCTCTGATCCACACTTGGGGGCCCCATAGCTGGTCTTGAATAGATTGGGAATAAGAACCCAATGGAAACTCCCCTTGTAAAACGGAGCTAACGGGGAATGAGGAATCTCTAAAACGGCTTGTGATACCTAGGCACCCCTGGTTATATAAATTGCTTATTATACTGGTGGATTCTGGGAAGGGATGATAAAAAGGCATGTGCCCCTGAGCTCAGAGCACAGTCCCCTAAACCAGGATTTCTACTAATTAATTTAGGTGAAGAAATAGTTTTCACAATTTTCAGCCCTGTCACACCATCCCCATCCAAACCACCGGCCTGTTCACCTTTTATTTACTCTTAACTGGGACCGAGCCTTGCGAATATGGAACTTAAAAAACGCGTTCAAAATGTATCTCCCAAATTTTTCCGGCAGCAAAAATGTGTTCTTCCAAAGACACTATACTACTCCTCGTCCCACGGCGATTGTGGGAGGCAAGGAATTTAATCCGCATTCAGCTAGGGCTCACTCGTCACGACAAAACCAGTGGGCATAACAGAAAATTTTCGACTCCAATATGCCTTAACCTGCACATTGTAACAGATATCACATGCTCCGCTGATTTCTCTGATGTTAAGTACTTGCATGAGTTGGCTGCCCTTAAATCTATCCAAAAAAGTAGTGTTTTGGCTACTTCCATGACATTTTGGTGATATTTCGTTCCTTTTTTCGGTTTTAATCGAGTTTTCCTTCTCCGTCAATGATTTCTTTGCATTTTTATTGAACCAAAGATGCCCAAAAATTATATAAACAAAGATATAGTAAGTTTTTTAGGTTACGTTAAAAAGTGCCCTTTTTTCCCCGGGGTGCCCCTCAAAGTTGGTGTGCCCCCCCCATACGAAAGCACTGGCTGCGCCCCTGCAGCTGATGCTCGTACGTCTCAGGATGATATTTAACTTCTTCGTTTGATGATTCCTTTCTTTTGCATCGGTCCATCTGCTTCGTCAATAATTCCGTGAACCGTGACCCAGTCTTAACACGCGCATTGACGGGGGTGGGTACCCACCCCCTCGGGTTTTTAGGCGATAGCAGAACTTGGCATACCTTTTCCTCATCATTTTTACACCTGTTGTGGAAATGTTGAGGCTAGGTCATCTCAGGTCAGGTCACTAGTACAGGTCAAGTGACCTGACCTCAAAAAAGTTTAGGATAACACAAGTCGGAGCAGGGTGAACTTATCCGGTTGAAACTCATATCACATAATGGGCCCACCGCGTTCTCTAAAATATGTTCCGGTATTTTTTATATTGATGACCTAAAGTCAGGTAGGAGGTATGACCTCTCCATTGGAAATACAGGGAAAAATTGTTTTACTGAATAATTCAGTAACAGATGGTGATAGAGCGTTTATTTTAGCTGCATTAGACTCGCCTTGGCTTTGAGGTTCTAATGATATGCATTTTATATAATTTGACCCTGACCTGACCTCAGGTTAGGTTAAACCCTTGATTTGACCTAGCAAGGTCAAATTATATATCATTCGATTCGGCTTGCTGTGAGGATTCATACAGTTCAAGTCGTTTTGCTCTATCTTTACTTGTTCAGATGTAATGGCCGAAAAACTTAATTTAAATTTTATCCCCATGACGGCATATTTTGACCTCTCGTGACCTCAAATGTAACCTGACAAAAAATAGTTCAAATATTTTCGAAGCAGAAGTGGATGGGCTACCAAACACTGTTTACCGTTTTTCGCTACCTACCGTGGTTCTCGAGACCTTAGGGGCGGGTACCCGCCCCACCTCGTCAAAGCGAAGGTGGCTCAGACCCCTGTCAATGCGCGTGTTAAAATTGGATTAACATGCGCACTAGAGGGGGCCTCGGAGGCCCCCACCTGTTTTTCCGAGGTGGCCGGGGAACCGCTCGTAGCCGAAACACGATGCCATGCCACATAACACAGAATTTAATAGCGCGTCGATTGGTGAATATTTTTTGAAAATCGGTCTAAAAATTTTTGACTTATAGGCTTTTAAAGGCAGACCTGAATTTTGAGATCGCCGTAATCGTGCGGTCGGACCAGTTAGCTTGCATTGGAGACCGAGTGGTGAAGTCATAACACCATATAACCGGGATTATATGTCAAGGTCACATCACATGAAGGTCAAGGTCAAAGGTCACAGGTCAAGGTCATATCTGCACTTTCAAGGTCACTGACCACAGGCTTCCGGTCAAATGATGTTAGCCGGTCTGACGTACATTATGATATGACGTCATCGATAAGGTACCCCAATACCAAGGTCAAGACAAAGGGCAGGGTCGAAGGTCATTTGCAAAAGTCAATCCTCATTTCCCGCCAAACAGTGGCTATAGTGTTAGTCAAAGTGTACATTATAAGTAGTATACTATATTGTGGCCTTACAGGTCAATGACCTTGAATGACCTTGACCCCTAAATTAAAGGGAAGGCTCTTTGAGACCTTCTCTATATGACCCTGGTCCGCTTTTAACTTATCCCCGCCATTTTCCCGCATAATCACGGCATTTACCAGTCGGTCCCCAGCATGGCCAAGTTTTGACCTTTATGACCTCGTTTGATCTTGAAGATATTGACCTAGGTCAATAAAAATTGGTCATGATGTAGATCACTATAAACCCCCACCCACCTCTCAAATTTCGTTTTTCTATGCCTCTTAGTTTCCGAGATCTTAGGGGGCCTAACAGGCCCCCCTCCAGTGCGCGTTAGTGCCAGACCCCCTCCAGTGCGGGTGTTAAGGCCTCAATACTGAACCATCTCAGGACTGGATATGTAGTGTTTTTTATTTGGGGGTATTTTCGTGACATTATAATCGAAGGCATAATCATGTTTAGCTAGTTATATATGCTTATTTAGGAGCCTTGGAAGGCTTCGGGCCGAGCTGGAAACATTTTCTAACATCTCTTCATATTAATACTGCCAAAGTAGTACAAACCCTATACAAATTCTTTTGGGGAGATAAGTCCAGGGGGCTGTTACCCCCCAACTCCCGCCTGCCAGGATATTCACCCATGGTCGTGGAGATGCCTTCACTGGTTAGAATGAATGCATCAAAACAAAGCGGAAAGGCAAGACATGGCTTTCACACTATTACACCTGCAATTCGCGGCAACGGACTTCGGTTTACTTTTCGAATAGCTTTTTTGACTGGTCAAAAACGGTGCATCGTTTGCATGCTGCCTAAAGCAGTGAGCTGACGGGGAAATAAGTTTGCTATCGGTGACAACCCGGTCGGCCTGTTTTCTGTTCGAAGTGATATCACACCTTACACTGCAGTGCAACGTTTCCCTGTCACTACACATGGCCGTCATACTGGTCATGTTAGAGGTGTCCAGTAATAGGTACCGTTGTACACAGGCAAACTCAGGGGCCAAGAGGGGCACTTGTCCTTCTCCCTTCCCGATAGACCCCCGGCACTCCCTGAAATGGTCACGGCGACCTCTGAATTGGCGCTTCTCCCAGGATGTGAGTATCAGCGTTGCCCCCACGATAGGACTTGACGCCCGCCTGAGAAGTTTTGCCGTCCAAAAGTGGCGCCTCCTGGTTCGGATGGCGCCCTCCTCCGGTCGGAATTCCTGGATCTGCCTATGGGAATACATACATGATTGGCGTGGTTATCCCCACGAATTGCTCGTAATCAAATGGAACTTTGTTACATCACCCTCTTCTCAATGATGAGTGCTAACAAATGTGAGTGGTAACATGTTGACTTAATAGCTGCGTAGGTGACCTTGGTTTGCATGCTCCGTTGTATAACTTTGTTGGTCTTTTGAACATTGAATATGAAGGGTCTCAAGATCAAATTATCTTTTGAGTTAGGCTCCACTTTTGAAGGTCAATATTTCACATTTAATCCTTTATTTTACGTAGCTTGGTATGTATGTATGTACATTCAGATGGGTAATGCTAGGGGCGGACGCAGTCTTTTGTTTCGGGGAAGGGGGCAGGGGCTTAACCCTACGCCATATATACCCCGAATAGCCTCTTGCTATATAATTGCTATTGAAACTAAGGCATCTCGGGGAGGCTTGAGCCCCTTAGCCCCCCTCCTTCCATGTATCCCCCACTGGATAGTGGAAAGGAATGCCAAGGTAGGTCCCAGTCGTGATTATCAACCGTCTCGACAACGTCTCGACATAAAAATAAAACCAAAGACCACGATAGGACGCATCACAATCTAGAAACTAAACATCGCTGCAGTTTCTGGACTTGCATGGACTTCCTCGCCGAGTCGTTCTAAATATATTACATTTTAATGTGCACCATGACCTTTTGCAAGATGTCACTCACTTATCATTTATTTGCAGCGAAAGCCGTAAATGTGCACGCACCATATATTGACATTACTTTGGTCTTTTGGCGGGCCAAAACAGCAAAACGACACCTTTCACAACATTTCCGCATAAAGCTGAGGCTGGCCGCGTGCTCGGAAACTGAAGCCGTACTTGTCTGTTTCAGAAAAGCCGCCAGCCGCTGAGCCATGCTCCAGCAAACACTTCAAGTGTCACAACAACAAGTGCATCAGCCTGGACCGTGTGTGTGACTTGCAGAAGGACTGTCACCGGGGCGAGGACGAGCTGCAGGAGTGTGGTAAGTGGTGCTGGAAGACGCGATCAACAACTCTTCCGGCGGCGTCAGCGTCGGTCGGCCCCTGACGGACATGACGGACGAACAGGTTCCAGTGTTGATCTGGAGCGTGCAACTCGTCACCTTTGATTCGCGAATGGATCATTGCTTGTTGTTAAAGCTGTGGACCCTGTGTGCCCGATTCCGGGGTGAATTATGCGCTTCTGGGTCCTGGCTTGAACATCAAGGATGTTGAGACTCATTCATCTGTATTCTGACAATTCAGGATATATACGCTCTGTTGACGGCGTGAAAGGGTGCTCCGCGCTAAGTTAGACTCTGCATAGGTCAATTTACATGGCAGCGGCAAAAGGCTGAAATTGTGTGTTTGTGCAATTTTGGATGATGCAATTTAACTCTTGGACAGCCAAAACATTGATATCTGCTCGACATTTGGATGATTGGATCTGGGCAGGAGCTTTCAATAGATGTAATTCGTCAGTTATCATTAAATTTTCCGCATTGCCAAATTTTAGTTTTGTCTTGATTTTGTGAGTGCTGGTTGGTAAATATGCATTGCTTTATCTTGTTCGTTGCTTTATAGGCTGGAAACATCTTTTAGAAGCTGTGATCCAATTCGGCAGACAGCACATTGCAGGTAGCATACGCTTACAATTGATTACTATGTTTCAGCGAAATATGATTGTTAATGTAAAGTCAGATACTCAACGATAACTGAACATTTAGGTAAAACTATCGACGCAACCTTCTCTTCGGTAATTTTATCAGACATAAATGGATGTCTGGAAACAGGTTTTAGACCTAAGCTTAGAGCGGGTAACTCTACCCATACTTAGGAAACATCACACTGTAGGGGTTAATCGACGAGTAGCGTGTCGGCGCTGGGTGGTGGTGACAGTCTCTGTGCATGCGACATCACAGTGTCTGTGTCGGCGACATGACAGTCTCTGTGCATGCGACGTGACAGTATCTGTGTCGGCGACATAACAGTATCTGTGTCGGTGATATGAAATTATCTGTGTCGGCGGCATGACAGTGTCTGTGTCGGCGACATAACAGTATCTGTGTCGGTGATATGACAGTATCTGTGTCGGTGATATGACATTATCTGTGTCGGCGACATGACAGTCTCTGTGTCGGTGACGTGACAGTATCTGTGTCGGCGACAGAGCGGATGCCTCCGGGCGCCCGCTGCGACTTCGAGTCCGGCCAGTGCGGCTGGACGATAGGCGACGGCGACCTGGAATGGAGCTACCACTCTGGACGGCCTGCCTACCACACCATGCCCGAGCACGACAACACCTTCAAAAACAGCAGCGGTCAGTCGTGCTTCTGTTAATGTGCGTTTACGTTTAAACATGCAAGCTAGAGTTCCTCTTTCTAAGGATAATAATTTTGGCGGCTCATTGACGCACCAACTGCCAGGGTCATTTGGCGTCTTTCCCTGTTGGAAGGGTTTCTAGGGAGCCAGCTTGCTCCATGTTCAGGGAACCCGCCGGTCCTTGAACCCGGGTCGGCTGCGCGTAAGCCAGCCGCGCTGGCCGCTCCACTACCGCGCTCCCTCCCTTTCTAAGGATCAGTGCTGCTTGCTAATGCACGCAAGTAGAATACGCTTGTTCCATTCCCAGGGGTAATCAACGTAAGGCTGCTGATAGCACTTGGGTTGAAATGAAGTAGCAGATAACTTAAGCCCTTTGTTGACAGTTGTGTTGTAGTCATCGTATGAGAGTGGGACTAGACTTCGATAGCAGGTTGATGCGAGTTCACCAACTGCAAGAAGCTAACGTTTTGACGGCGACTCAGTGTTCAAACTTACAAAGAAATTGTCAAGTGGCGGATAGACGTATTTACGAACAGAGCATTGTTGACCTGTTTTACTGGCTATCAAATAATTGTTGAGGCTTAACGACGCTTCAACGGCCAAGGTTATACGGCGTCGCCAACTCTCAACTTGTTGGGAGGCATTTAGAGGATCAGATCAACTTATTCAAAGGCACCGTCGGGACTTGAACCCAAGACCAATGGCTTATTCTACTGTCTATCGATTGAAAAGAATCGTCTGTATAATATCGTGACCACAAACATGCCTCCCTCGCTTTAGCGAGGCCTTCCATAATAGGCATCGATAAGCCTATTACCCAATAAGCTGTTCAAGTAGTTCTGTTCGTTCGAGTAATTGACACAAGGAGCACTGTGTCCAGTACCCACTCAGATCCAAGCAGTTGTATTATTCAGGCGTCCGCAGACTGAAGGTTGCAATGCAATTGAAGGTTCCGTGCTGCACAACCGCTCAGCTTATGCATAAAAAGTTAAGCAGAGATCCTAGCTGGCTTCTTCCCTCATTCTAGCACCGCTTTACAAGAAGACTTTATATATCTGATGTGCAAAATAGGATGGAAATTGTTTTAAGCCTTATTTAGAGCCTAGCGCACTTGTAGTTCATGTGCTCCTGTTTTGATCACATCAACTTAGATATCTTCTGTTTGGGCATTTAACCAACAACAGTGCATGTGTTCCTCTGTATACGGGAACAGTGTACTAGGGAGCGTGAAAGCAGAGGAGGGCCCAGTCAAACACTCGGTGAATTCGACTTCCCGACTCGGGCCAAACCGTCGGGAGGAAAAATATGTACGGGAACTGGGCATCTGTTCCATGGCTTGCTATGAATCTGGAGCATTCCTGCTAACAGGGACTCACTAAATATGGGGTAAAAACTAACAGAAAAATGTTGGATCAACTCTTTTGACAACGCCCTCTAAAACGTACACTTCATGCTCTACAGTCGACCGCAAAAACGTGCAATACGTCCGAAGAGATCAAGGATAGATCAGATAGATCAATGAGAGATCAGATAGATCGATGATGGATCGGATAGATCAATGATAGACCAAGCTGCTGCAGCGTTCACGGCCTCTGCCAATTTCTGTATCCTCAGAGTTGGGACTTAGTTTACGATATGCAAAATAGTTAACAGATAGTTTGGAGAGCTCAGTTAGGAGTGGCTTAAAGCTATTGTGATAACATTATCTTATCAGGTCAATGTGATATTTAACAAGTGATATTCATAAAGAAGCAATATATACGTTGCTGTTTTTATCAGAACAATGACCCTTTTTGTTGTTGTATTGGTAAGATATTAGTTCCTATCATAACAATAGTTACAAAATAATTTTATCGTTATAGCAACCATTTCCGTTACTTTGAGAAAAAAGGAATCCGGCGACCATGTCCTGGGCTTGCTTTTTCCGCTTGGTAGTCAATAAAGGTTTCGAATGTTCGAGTGGTGATACACAAATTGAGAAAACTACAACAACTTTAGCTCTCTGATGAATGTATATGTGAAGGAGACATGTAGTGCTTTTTTTACTTAGGATTTTGCCGATTATGTACATCTAAACCGTTATCGAAAACGTTTTGATGCATGAATCGGAGCCAGACAATATCTTCTGGACGTGATATTTTTGTATTTTCTCATAAAGCTGTACCAGAATCTTGCAAAATCTTTGTGCGTAACCTCTGAAATATTGGTATAATAAGCTTGTATCATAAATAGGATTAAGCGTAAAATACGTGCGGCATGTTACAAATGTTTCAGCTTTATACTAAATGCACTGACATGGGGTCCTATTCTGCCTATTTTGATTGATAACCCAGCATATTTGAACACTGTTGCGTTTCACGATGGCACAATTCGACCATAGTTCAACAGAACGTGTTTTAAAGTGTTTTTTTCTGCTGCACGCTTTCGTCATGCATGCGGGTGATAAGACCAAGCACAACATGTGTAAATTATGCAATTTCAATATGTATTTCTTATCAAAATGTGATAATTCAAGCTCATATATCTTGAGCAAAATATTGCGGCACTGCAAGCACATATTTTGCCAGTGGTGTTTCGTTTCATGGAATCTGCAATAACCGAACATTTATTGAATTGTGTGTTATCTGTTTATCAATTACAGCTTTCTCGCTGCTGTTAGTAATTATGCAGTCTGTTTAAATGTATTGACGACTGCAACATAGGGTATTTCCATTTTGTTGCACCTTGCATTGTCAGCTACTCTGATCGCACAAAGTTATGGCGCGCTGGTTGCAGGGCACTACATGCTTTTCGACAAATGGCGGAATGGTACCTTCTCCAAAGCCGGAGTCCTCCGGTCGCCCTGGTTTCCTCCGGTGCCCAAGTACCATAGCGACCCTTCGTCTCCGTATTATCGTTCTTGTAAGGTAAGCTCGTTAGACCGTGTAACGCCCGTACTGATTCAAGTGTAAACAGCGCCGAACAATTGGCTGTACATGGCAGCAACGGAGTAGTTACACGCTTACATACTGTTATCTCCAGCCAAACCGACGCCAGGCATTGCAGCATTAGCTCCATGTGTTCAGTGTTCATTTAGGGCTTGTCAGATCCAGAGCAACCGTCTTTTTGTTGTTCTGTTTATTCTGCTGCTAAGGCGCGCACTGGGGGGTCTACTGCGCCCTAGCCCCATGACCTGTTTTCGGAAATAAGCGGTGTACTGCTCCCGGGCGAAACAAATGCTATTTGATTAGCTTTGCAAAAACTGATGAGCGCGTCCATCGGCAGAAAATCTTAGAAAATAGCTTGACTTCGAAGATATGTCTTGAAGGTCAAGTTTGATGACAATTTTCTACTACTATTTGTATCACCAGAGGACTCAAGAAGACCATAACGTTGGTTTTCTTGACCATCTCAGGTTTCTTAAGCTCTAGGCAGTGATGGCGGAACGTTCGAATTTAAGGGGGGCACCATGGGCTTTTCAACCCATTTCTCTCCAGTCAACGTCATAGGGCTAGTGTTAACATTTCTTATTTAAGGGGGACACCGTGCCCCGGTGCCCCCAGTTCCGCCGCCAGTGGCTCCAAAGGGAGAGGGTACTTAACGTTCGCCCGGGTGGGGGTCTTTTTAGACCCCTCCCTCGGGTTTTTCCAAAGTGACCGAATAACGGCGACACGCAGCGCCGCCAAACTTAGTCTAGCTGTTTCTTCGTCATTTTTACATCTTTCCTGAACATTTTAGCTCAAGGTCATAGCAGGTCAGGACACCAGGCCAGGTGAAGTGACCTCACCTTAAAAATGCTTAGGACTGCATAACTAAAAGGAGGATTAATCGATCAAGTTGAACCTCATACCACATATTGGGCCCACCAGGAGCTACAAAATATGTTCCGGGTTTTTTATATTAGTGACCTAAGGTCATGTGCAGAGCATGACCTCCCCGTTGTAAATACATGGGGAAAATCACGAAATGAGCTTTTCTCAGTAAGTATGGATGGAATCAACTTCAAACATCGGTTACGACTTTCTCTCCAGCTCATTTCTGACGTTGATACCAACAATTTTGACTTGTGACTTTTGAAAGGTCACCTTAGGTCAAATAAACATCTTTTGGTGTTTTGTTCTATATATTTTGAATAAGCAAAGTTAGAACCTTGATTTTGTCTGTAAAGTGTTTGTATATTCACTGCAAGTCAAATGATATACATTATGACTATACCAGGTCAAGTTGGGTCAGACCCTTGACCTGGGTCAGGTCAAATTTACAATTTGACCTGGCATAGCAATATTATATATCATTTGATTTGTATTGACGGAGGATTTCAATGGTGCATCAACTATGGCTGCATCTTGCTCGGTTTGGAAGTTATTAGCGAAAAAGAAAACGCCCTTATGCAAGGGTGGCTATGGACATTCCCATGAACATTTCCAATATTCAGTGACCTGTAGCTCCCTAGGCTTTGACCTGACCCGAATATTATTACCACTGTATTGAAAGAGCAGCTCAAGAGCTTTCAAATGGTGTTAGAAAAATGTTTCTAGTTATCATAGCTTCTGAGATATATGGAGTTTTCTTAGTACATCTCATATTAACAATTTTGACCTATTTTGACCTCTGGTGACCTTGATATCGACCTGACGAGAAAAATGACCAAAGTATTTTCGATATCATCTTTGAAGGTCTTTCGATTGCGGTTTTTCACTTTCTCCTAGCTCTCTTAGTTTTTGAGATCGTGGGGGGTCTTTTTTAGCCCCCCACCACGGCGAAGGTGGCTCGTACCCGTCACCGGGGCAAGGGTTAACCCGCACCCCACCGGGGGTCCAGCGCCACCTTCGCCCCACCGGGGGCCATCGATGGCCCCCCTCTAACTCCGAAAATATGGGCGTTAGTGCAAATCTGCAAAGTGCAATAGAAAGCTGGCGTGAATTCAGTAAGAAATTACTTTACATGTTTTAGTGCTCAGGTCAATAGTTTGACCTCCAGAGGTCAAATTAGGTCAAGATCGGCTATTTTCACTCAAGTATGCAATGCTTAAGCAGACTGGGCCTAACTCTTATGCCATTAGAGCTATTGAGATCTGGTAAAGTACATTTGATAGGAAATTGTCAGTCCTTTTTCCGGTATGTGAAACGTAAAAACCTTCCGCCAGTGGTTTGACCTCCAGAGGTCACCTCGTGACCTAAGATGACCTGAGGTCACGAAAGGTCAGAAAGTGACCTTTCCGTATATCAAATGAAAGCCAGTGACAAGACAAACACGATGGTGTTTTTTCAGCGCTCTAGCTTAATTAGGTCAAAAGTTATTGTCCAAATACAGTTTTTGACCCCTGGTGACCTTGGATGCCCTTGGAGAGGTCAAAGGGCAAATATGGCCCCTGGAATCCGTGAAAGGGTGTCTAAGAACGCTTTTCTGATCAAGCTGAGCATTTTCAATCGCTGTTGTGACTTTTAGATCATAAGACAGCTTTTCCCCATCCTTTTCCAATGGGAGAGGTCACCTCGTGACCTGACCTCAGGGCACGAAATCGAAAAAATCCCGGATATACACGTTGTAGACCCTGGAAGGGTCATGAAGTGTAGGAAGTTTCAAATTGATCGACTTCGAAATGTAGCTCTTACAGAGCTCTAAAGTTGAAGTGAGGTGACCTTGGTTGACCTCGTCTGGTGACCTGACCTTGGGTGACCCGGGGTAAAAATTACAGGGATGGTGGGAAAATGATGCAGTGAGAGGTAGAGCCCTCAACCGCGGCGCTGCACCTCTTCGTTTTTCTGCTATCCCGGAAAAACCTTAGGGGGCCATCGATGGCCCCCGGTGGGGCGGGGGTTAAAACACTTTGGGCCACCTTTATTACTGGTGGACCCCAGACACTACTACGGTGCGTGTCAAGCTTCTGGTCCCGCTAAAGCCCTCTGTTCCGTTAGCGGCTAACTTGAAATGATGAAACATTTTCTGCGAAATGCTGGGAAATCAAACAACTGGTGCGGGTATCTAACACGCGCCGGTACGGGGGGAGAGTAATCA
Organism: Lepas anatifera; assembly: GCA_034440635.1. NCBI lineage: Eukaryota > Metazoa > Arthropoda > Thecostraca > Lepadidae > Lepas > Lepas anatifera. Next base: position 29,188 of record JAOTON010001218.1, on the reverse strand, counting down.
CCCTCCCCTTTCTAAGGTTTTTCAAAGATAGCTAAAAGGAAACTCCTGTTATATGCTTTCTTTTGCAAGTCGTAACAATAGTCTAGGTCAAGGTCATCACAGGTCACGACCGAAAATGTGCAGCAGTAAAAGCAAACTTGTTCTATCGGTCCGAAATTAATTTCACATAATAAGGCAATGCAGTGCAATAGCTCTGCGTTTGAGGCAGGCGAGTCCTGAACGGGGCATATGGTGACCTCGGAGGCCGCCCTTTGGTAACCCATTAAGGGCCGGTGGCCTCACCGTTTCTACCTTCAATGAGCATAACACATTTTCAAACTGAAAGATTTCTCAGATGCAGGGGTGAATCCCGAACTTCCTCAAGCAGGCAGATGTAGGTCTCAGGGGCCGACTCGGTTTCCCTGCAGATTATCATTTATTGAACTTCAGATATTTGGATACATCATAATTTGTGAGGCACGTATTTCTAACGGGCTTATAAAGGTTAATTGCTTGCGGGAGATCCCGCGACTACCTCTTTAGGGCGCCCGAGATAAACTCTTGCGAGCTCCGCGAGAACAACTTTTGAATGGCTCCCGAATGGTTCTCAAAATTTCACCACAGCTCTTCTGAATGTACCGAGTTAGGAAAGCCACCGAAAGTTATCGGCCTTTATATAGCCTTAGTATAGCTGCCGTGCCCTAAAACTACAGTCATCATCATTATCGCCATCGCTGAAACTTATCACCATCCGACCTCTTCTCACTAGCGAGGCAGTTCATGGCCAGGATCCAGGCGGGACTGGTGCTGATCCTGGCGTTCTTTGCGTGTAGTTATTCCAAACGGTGTTCTCTGAGCGATACTTCAGGCTATCGTTGCTGTTTGCGCAGGTCCGCTTCTTTTTCTTGATGTCCGGCTCCCTGTCCGGATCTACGTCGCTGTTCATCGAGGACGCCGTGTTCGGGCAGCGCAGTCTTTGGCGCCGCTTCAACCCCAAACAGGTGGCCTGGGAGCGGTTTGTGGTCAGCATTCCACCTGAGTACAACACAAGGTAAATGCTGGACATTTTGTGATAGGGGGAGGTTGTGGTTAGCAATTGGCACCCCCAGTTCCGGATGGTTCCCCTCTGAACCCATCCCGCCGCCCCTGATCAGAAATCCTGGATCTGCCTAGGATGTGTAGACCTCGGAATGGTATCATTTTTCGTGGGATTTGCTAAAAATCCACACTATTTCGTCATGCTGCTCTTCTCTTTATCTTTTGATAAATAAGCTCCCGATGTGACTGTTTAGATGGTCTCTTCCTAACGTTCTGCCACCCAATGGTGAGCTCGAAATAGGTGTCTAGGGAAGAGGAGCTGGGTAGAAAAGGGCCGGACTAGTGAAAACATCTTGCGCTCAAGACATATTGAACAAAGTATTTTTGTTTGAGGGCCATGTTCCTTCTTGAATTTCTTTGCAGCAGTAGAGAACTATTTTATTATATACCTTTAGAAGCAGTGGCTGCTCGTACCTACGTCTTTATGTCCACAGTTACCAACTGGAATTTCATGGTGTTACAAGCTTGGGGACACACTACAGCAACTGCTTGGATGACATTTCCCTCAGCCGAGAGTGTTTTGCCATTGGTAAGTTGCCTATGAAGAAACATTCATGTTATTATATGTGAACTAGTGCAGAAAGTGGTCGAAAATAATGACTGCATACCGAAGCCTTACTATCATCAACTTGGAAAGTTTCCTACATAGATTACCTATAGTTGCGCTGCTTAAAAACCCGAATGAAGATCTAAATCTAGATTTCACCGTTTATCAACAGTACCTAAAATGATGATACCTGAATCAAGGGCTTCAAAAAGTCAAAGGTATGAATACGATTATTCAATTCTGGTATGCAAGAACATTTAAAGATCCAGGATATCGGTAAGAATTGTATGATTCTTGGTAAATCAGAAAATGCAGTATAACTTGACGCTCACCACCCCTCCCCCTGTCCCTCCCGTGGTGGCGTTTGTGCGCGCCCATAACATGCATTGGTGTATCTCCTCCTCAGGAGTCCCAGAAGAGTTGCGCCAGGGATACAAGGTGGACCTAAATAAGCCAGCCAGTTGGAGTAAGTTTACGGAATGTGCCATCTTACTCAATACGATTCCAACCATTTAACTTGTTGAGCGCGGTGAGCTTTGAAAGACCCCCGTGGTTTTTGTCGCGATATTGATAAATTGAAATTTTCAGAGCTTTTGTATTTTACGGAGTATTATTTGCTAACAAACTGATTACACACATAAAGCATAATCCGGCCCATGACCAACCCATGAGCTCGTTTTGGAGGCGGTATTTCTCCGCGTCTAAAGCTGCACCAATACACACCTACCTCTCGATATTGTTTATTTTATATTTAGGCATTGAAAACCCCGTCGCTGTTCGTCGCCCGCCGCACTCGGCATCAGTCGGTCCCGTCTGCGCTCGAATTCGCCCGTCACGCGCGCTTATGACCCCTAATAGTAGCGGTACCGCCCGTATTTAATACCCTCCGTCACTACACCGACGCCGATCCACTTCGTCGACTCGAACTCGTACATACTCGTATCGAACTCGAACTCGTAGTCCCGCGTGCGTGCGCGTCCGTGCTGGTCCGTTCGCATCCCCCTCCGCACTCATCGCTCCTTAACCCCGGTGCCATCATCTACATATCAGTTCTCTCCTTTTGTTGTAGCGTGCATATCTTTGTGTATGAATGTGTATGATTGTATGTATGAGTACATGTTATGTATCTAATGGTTTGCTGCACGCTTATGACCTGATAAATATGTTGGCATATTCTCGGAAATTTGGTGTCACATGCACCTCCAGTGTGTGACGAAAGAGTGGTTTGCGGGTAAACTTCCCATGGAAAAAAATTAGGAAGAAACACAAGCAGTGATTTGTTCCCGTAACTTTGCGCGCGTGCTATTCATATCGTGTGTCTGACCTTTCTCGCCCCTTATTTGAAACGTCGTGCGTGATTTTGATCTACCAGAAATACGCTTCTTTTGCAAAATATTCGTTTAAAGTGCATGTGTTCAAGGCAGGTCCGTTTCTACCGGTACTGATGGTATGGGGCTTCTGAATCTCTCTTTCTGAATTTATATTGTTGAGACTAATGAACGTGTGCCATTTATATTATTATATATGCGTGGAACTAGAATCATTCAGTATTTTGCACTTGGCATCTGAGGTATTATATTAACATCTAGAAAGTTTTGTGTAATCAATATGAATATGCATAGGTCATTCATGGTAGGTTTTGTTTTCATCTCAAACCTTCATTCAGACAAATGCTTCTTAGACCTCACCGGTCCACCCCTGGCGGACTGAATCAGCAATTGAAGATCAGACTGGAAAAGGGGAGAAAAGCCTTTAGATACTGTTCTTCGTCAGAATTGTTGTCTAGGCTTTGATATCATCGGCTGACATTTGCTTCTGTGTGGTTTTCAGTACCTTCAGAACAAAAGGCAGGACGGAGCTGGAAAGGAAAAAGTAAGCTTTTTCACATATCTGCTCTAGTTAGCGTCTATGCGTTGGGTGTGTATTGTACCTGCGTAAGATTCCCCTGGACATCACGCAGTGCTTCAGCAGTGCAGCAGTGCTTCAGTTTCTCACGGTGGACTCGTTCAGCATTTTTGCCCTTTTCCCCGTTTTATTTTATTCGCAACTTGAGGTTTATAGACTTTAGCGAGTCAGACGCTTTCTCTAAGCTTGGTTTGTGGTGGATGTGTGATTCAGTGGAAAGCATCAATGTCTTCTGAGCGAAAGGTCCAGGGTTTATGTCCCGGTAGAGCCCCAAAAAAATCGTCCCACCTAAATTAAGTCCCAGATCCGCCACTGGCTTAATGTCAAGCTTCTGTCCGTTTAGGTAGGCACATGGAAGTAAAACCACCAACTAGATTTCGAGCGTTTGCTTTTCGTCGGTTATGTATGTTACGAAGAGGAAGTCACACCTGTCTTTTCATGCAGCCTGAAATAGGATCGAAATATGACGGAGTAGATTATGATTTGAAAGTGATTGTTTCCTCTCAGAGAAGGTTGTAGCAGGACCATTGCAGTGGTGAGATTGTGAATATAAGCTGTCCTGCGGTTAAGTTGACTTCGCCCGTAGTTTAACTTTACATGACCTGTTGCTTGTACTAGTGTAGATGGAAGACACCAGCGCAACTTCGTGTCATTAGCATTGGAAGGCTCTGGTATTCTCTTTCGTCAAATGGGATCTATCATGTACATACATACATGCTTGCACAAAAGCGTGCAGTGAAGGTATTCCGAACAAAAGCTTATATTTGTGAGATCATTCACATATTTGTCAGCATGACACTATTTGCAAAATATAACCACCTTGCCTTTCTAGCTTGCATGGTGTTTACTTCGCTGTTACAAACCCAAGTGTGTCTTAAACTGTGGTCGTTTTGTCTTCAGTCTATGAGTTCGGGACGTGCAACGCCGTGGGAAAGCTGGGGCCGCAACAGAGGCTATGTAACTACGCTTACCGAAACAAGTCGCTGAGGGTGGAAGTGCAAAACCATCGCCACTACAAGGGCGTACAAATGTGGCGCGTCCCGCAAACGGGAATGTACTCGTGAGTAGCGCATGACATGGAGAGAGGGGAAAGGTAGAAATCAGTTCTGTCGGCTGTCTGATCTCTCGAGATGAAAACAAAATAAATCTGAATCTACGTGTGAAAGCCTGCGTAAAAAACTATATACAAGAACACGTCACCATTGAGCTCCATATCCTTGCCCTTGTTGACAGCCTCACTTCGTGCCGCCTCTCAGGCTGGTCGCCAGCGGTGCCAGCGGTGGCACGGGACTCGAGTCCTCCAATGAGGTCAGCAGGGCCTCCACCGCCGTATCGGTGCTGCACCTGCGCAAGGGAGCCGAGCTCTACATGGTGGTGGGTCAGGAGGGCAGCAGTGCCTGCATCCCAGCCAGTCAGGTCGAGGTGGGCAAGACAAATGAGCACGATACTCAACTTTTTTATGTAGTAAGGCCGAAATCAATATGCTAGTCTTGTAGTGCATTTAAAAACAATACTTTCGAAACTGTTTTTAATACGCGTCTCCGGAGTATGTTCGAGTAAGTCAATCACATCTTACGACTTCCGCCAGCCCCACCTTTCATTGCCTCACGGTGGCTGAAAGCAGGGTAGAGCGAAGTGGAGCTGAATTTACTTTGAAAACACTCTCTGTGCGTAAATGACAAGTTATGGGACGAACAAAGTATAAAACCATGAGTTAATCGACGTGCTCCACAAAGCCGCTATTTCAGTTAACGTCGTATCATTAAGAAGCGACCGTGTCTTCATGGAAACAGATAGCACTAATGGGCGAACTTGATGTTGTTTGACCGATGAAATAAAGTTGGAATTATTTTTCTTGGGGCGTGCCATGTTATGTCTTATCTTCTCGTTGTTCTGCACTTTGACTATTGTGCTCCTCACATATTTAATGTAGTATTTTCTGTTCAGTAAATTTGTTCGCTAATATATATATATATATATATATATATATATATATATATAGTGTACGTCGGCAAAATATCTTCTTGTAAACATATTTTATTAAAGACGAGGGAAGGCTTGCATTTTAGTATTTTCTTTGTGGCGTATTCGATGTCGATGTATATATATATATATATATATATATATATATATATATATATATATATATATATATATATATATGTATATATATATATATATATATTAGTGTACGTCGGCAAAATATCTTCTTGTAAGCATATTTTATTAAAGACAAGGGAAGGCTTGCATTTTTAGAATTTTCTTTGTGGCGTATTCGATGTCGATGTATATATATATATATATATATATATATATATATATATATATATATATATATATACATATATATATATATACACGCACGTCTGTATTATGCACAAGCCTTCAGATGTTTGCGGTCGCTGATTGGTCCCCTTGGGATTTAATTAGGCTGCTCATGTGTATAAGGTAGCCGTACTGAACCGTCACAAATTGGTTCCCTCCGGGTCGATTTCTTACCGCTGCCTCGTTTGAAGTATGGTAGGGAGACGGTGTAAGAGGCCCGCCCTCGGCTCTGGCATTCCGTGAATGTGCAGTGAGAGGAAAATGGCAGATCTCTTTGGGAAAAAAACGCTGAATAAATCAAAGAAGTTCTGAAGCAGGTCTTATGCACAGGTACAGTTGCATTCTGCCCATTTAGACAGCACTTTTGTTGGAAAAGCACACCATGTTTTGGCGTTTAGCAGAAAAAAAATGGCAGGGTGGCACCGCAATCCATTTCAAACCTTAAGTAACAGTCTGATGCCCTCCAGATCAGGGCTAGAGTTATGAGAGTTAGGGAGGGAGGCATCATACAGCCTTACAAATTACATCACCTATCCTTTAAACTTCGCATTAATAACATTTGAACTACAACATCCTGTGTATAGTGGTACAACCCTGATCACAATACCCACCTTGCCACGAGAGATCGGGGTAACCTCAAGGGTTTCGGACTTCCACGAGGAAGTTGCTCAACTGCTTTCAGTTCAGGGTGACCGGCACTGGTGCCTCCAGTGACTGAAGTGGGCCCACTGCTTACGTTCAGGAAGAATAAATGCTGTCCTGGATGGGCCCCAGCTAGTCACTGCAGGCTGGGCTTAGTTTCAAAAAGAAAAGAGAAAAACAATATTTTTAGAAATTGATATTTTCGATTGAATGTCAACCGAGGGACTAGGTTCTGATCAGAGACTTATGGTCGCTTCAGAGACATGTAAAAGGCGATGGAGAGCACCTGGGCTGGTCGCGTGTAGTGTAGCCGCGCACGCTTTGAGACGTTATCAACATCAGCGGATACTTTCCGGACCTTCGAGGGGCTACGCCAGGGGTGCCCCTCCTGTAGTTCTTACGCCTGATTAGCCTTCTCATAACTGCTAACAGCCAAAGATTTCATGTAAGAGTCGCTCAGTGCCCTTTCTATATGCGTTTAATAGGTTTGCATCTTGCTTCCCGTGATAACCCCGACTCTTGTTTTGGTCTTTTCCTAAGATCTTTCCGCAGTCAAGCAGTGAGGCAAATAGGACCTCGTCCTTAGTTGCATGCGAGCTCATGCTTCTGCACTCACACAAATTCTATGTTGCTGCTGTATTGACATGGCCACGTTATACCGAAAGCAAATGACACTGCCGTTTCTGGTCGTCTGCCTCATCTGCCCCAGCAGAACTCCACCGCCGTCTCCATTGCGCGCTGTCCTTCGGGCAGCCTGCCCAAGACCTACGCGTCAGTATCCCGCCTACGGAACCGCGCTCCATCCCATCGTAGGCCCAAAAGACTTCCTGGAACGAGGTCTCTTGTCTCGCAGCTGAAGAACATCCAGTTTGTAGGAGGTGGTGGAGGTGGCGGAGGCGGCACTTTCGTCTTTCAGGTTGGTTTGATAACTTGAAAAAAATGATTTGTGAAACGGAAACGATGAGAGGCAGGTATCAGAATGACAGAATGGTGGCTGTCTTGAAACTGTCGCCTGATCTTTCATGGTTATGTTTAATGTGACAGTTTCAGATCAGGGCTGATGTGGTTTTAAAGTACAATGGTGAAATCACGATCGAGAAATGGCCTCCCGCATCGAGCCCAGTGCAAAGCATCACATGAAACTATGCCGTGTTCGTACAGCATTATTTCATTCATCACCAGAGTTAACTTATTTCGAACGTGGGAGTAACTCGAGAGTCAATGTAAAACAAGCGACACTTCAAGGGTGCCTGGAACGGTTTCCCAAGGTGTCAGCGTGCAGTTGGATGCCCCTTGTACATGCTCGGTGGTAGGGGGACATCAGTCGCTGTTGCCTCCTGGATCCTCTTCTGTCTGGACCCTAATTTTGCCGTGCGGGGTCGCCCCTGTTGCCAGCTGGCGTCGTTGTGCCAGTCCCCCGAGGCGTCGCGCGCGGCAGCTAGCCAGGCGGCGCAGCGGGGCGTGTTCGCACGCCGTCGTAATCGATGGTCGATAGAGTCAAATAGCAATCACGCGTCAGTGGTGGTGACGGTGATTGTCGGAGGCGGAGGTGCAAAAACATGCCACGGGGCTACAAGCTGGAGTGTCACACTATGCAAAACGGGTGCTGCGAAGCTTTCTTAAGTAGGTGGAGAACATCAGATGAGGTATTAGTGACGGAGTATAAGTAATCATGTGATGCTGAATGCGCGATTTCGTCACTTCCGGCCAAGAACGCTATACGGCCATTCACGCGAAATACCTTTAGTGATATGAGTTGATTGGGGGTAGCCTGGTACATGAAGCCTTGTAGGTCTGAGTGGAGAGCTGGACGACTACTGCTTTTTCCCCCATATCTTAACTAATATAGCTCCGTGGCATCACCATAAATATTACAGTACTTCGTATGCCATTGCTAGCAGAACTATTCCTGCAAGGTTCTGTGAGATGGACCGCCGACAGATGCTCCGAACTGTGTTTGGTAAAACTTTGGCTGCGGAAGATGGTGAAAGAGTAGGGAAGGTGTAAATAGTGTTCACGCTGACTTTTTCACAGAAGGGAGAAGGATCCCAGCGGAACTATCTAGGAGCACATTTGGTTCTTTTGATATATTAGGCGATGTTTGCAAATCACATGGTAGCATTATGTGATCAATCATATGATATGGAACATTATATTATATATTTGTATTATAAAATATAAGACGTAGACGTAAATGTCTTTCTGTACAGCCTCACCGTCAGTCTCCAATCAGCATTCCCTCGTTACACTAGAGTCGCGACGCATCAGGTAGCTATCCTGGTGGCGAGATCATCGGCGAGGACTGCGCAAAACCTCTGTCTGTGCCGATCAGGGGCGGATTCAGTCGGTTGGTTTGGGGGATCCCGTGTCAGTGAGCAAAAACAAATTTTGAGTGGTGGAGGTGGCAGCCGGCAGGATTGGACTGGTGCAGGAAATCCATCTTAACCTTCCTTACGAACGGCCAGAGCCTTTAAGTACGGCTTGTACTGACAGTGTCGTTCTCTCCAATTAATTGATTACATTATAAAACATAAGCTCGATTGGGGGAACAAAGGAACATTTTACCAACTTGCTTTTTCTTTGGGGTATGACCGGATTTCCTCCTCCCTTTGATCTTTCCCTAATGCCGATTCAACGGTGCCTGTCGCAATCTTTGTAACCGGTCGACAGGAGTCCTACAGACGTCACGCTCTCCTTACAGGCTGGGGAAGGCACTCTGTGGGCATTCTTGTGGGCATTGCTTGGCTATTCGCTATAAGTCACATGCTACGAGTCATTGACCCACACCAAAAATTAAACCCCACCCCGTGCAAAGGTGTAGTTAAACCAGAAAAAAATATATCGTCGCCAAAACAAATATACTTTTCATGCAGAATGGTCCTATAATAAGCCATCATCGCGTCAATGTTATTGGACTAGAGCGTGTTGTTTTTTTCTGACGGAGGGGCATTAAGGTCATCACCACAATTACTTTATCGAAGGAAATCTAGATAAGGTATTCAATTAACCCAGAGAAGCATTTGCATACAATCGGCACCCTTCTCCATGTCGAGGCGAAATGATTAAGGTCACCATGCCCGAATAAGCATCCATTCTGGTTCCATGAAATAGTGAAGGCAGTATGAAACGTACCTTCTGAAAATAAATTCAGCGCTTAGAAAAAACCTAGTTGAGTCACCCCAGAACTCCAATTAAGACGGCTCCGACGCCATATAACCTCAGCAGTCAGTGCGTCGTTTAACCCCGAAACTGATTATTCAATACAAACAGGCCTGGAGACGGAAAGTACATTGGAACCGCGCGGGAGCAGTTGCCTTTCATACACGATGACTTTACTCGGAAAGTTTCATTTCCTTGAATTTTACGCCTAAATATTGGATAAAATATCTTAGAATTGACGATTTAGTTTCGGGAATGTACGCTCAAGTTTTATTTACATTGCAGGCTACAGTAGTGATACTGATAACGTCACATGCTAGTGTGAGCTGTCATAGGGTCGTGTGCATGTACATACGCTAGCTCTGTTTATCTTGTTTCAGTCGCCCCAACCCCAAACAAAGCTAAACATTTCTGTTTAAATTTATTTGGTAAATTAGTAGTTTTGCGCTGGAGGCAATGCCATGAGGAATGCAGGCTGAGACGATTTTTAGGTTTTGACCAAACTTATTAGATGCCGAATAATCTTAGGTAGTTTTTTTCATTCCAAGCCGTATGTATGTATGTATGTAGGTATACGCATACATACATGGCATTATCAAGTAATCAGAGATCGGAAAATCTGTCAACTCGCCAACAATGCTGGTGACAAAAACAGAGCAAGCAGGTGACAGAATGTGCAAAACTGTGTTCACCTGGGCGTGAGAGTTTGACGCTCAGTCTGTCAATACGTCGTTTTAGCTTTAGAAGGACTCAGAAGGGCTGACAGCTAACCATTTTTGTGCCAAACTTAAACATTTGTTGTCGCAAAAATTGGTTTGAAACTCCCTTGGCGACACGTAGAGCCTTTTTCCGACCTCTGATCAAGTTTTTCACTTACTAGAAAAGGACCAACGAGCAAGAACGATGCCATTTCACACGATCCTGTTATCTGTTACGTGTGTCAAATTAGACCCAGCGCCAAAGCCAGTGTGTTCGATAGGACGATGGTCTCAGGCTTCGACGCTAAGACTAGTGACTATAACCTAAGAAAGCTGAGATGAGTGTCCAGCTTCAAAGACCCGTGCCCTGAAAGTGCAACTGACGATGGAGTGAGCTTACGGATGGATGCCTTGCGCTGAGAGCTATATCAAATTCAGTGGCCAATAAATCGATGGAACGCTGCAGTAAATGCTCTGACACCGTTTTTGCCGCTGTATCCAGATAATACACCGTTATGTTGCCGTGTCAGATCCAGACACCGTTATATTGCTGTGTCATATCCTGAAAACGCCGTGTTGCCGTGTCAGATCCTGACACCGTTGTGTCGCTGTATCAGATTCTGACAAAGTTGTGTCGATGTGTCAGATTCTGACACCGGTATCTTGCTGTGTCAGATCCTGACACCGTTGTGTCACCGTGTCAGATCCTGATACCCTTGTGTTGTGGTTTCACATCCTGACACCGTCGTGTTGCGGTGTCAGATCCATCTTGACATCATTGTGTCGCGGTGTCAGATCCTGACACCGTTGTGTCGCTGTATCAGATTCTGAAAAAGTTGTGTCGCTGTGTCAGATCCCGACACTATCGTGTGGCGGGGTCAGATCCCGACACAGCCGTGTCGCGGTGTCAGATCCTGATATCGTTGTGTCGCGGTGTCAGATCCTGACACAGCCGTGTCGCCGTTTCCAGATGCCACACTGTTGTTCTGCTGTGTCCAGGTGCGTGACCGGCGCAGGGTGCCCCTGGTGGTGGCGGGGGGCGGTGGTGGTCTCGCCGACAAGAAGGAAGGCACGCCCTCCCCGGAGGGACGCGGCCAGAACCGCACCCTGGGCTCCGCCGCAGGCACCAACGCTGATGCCAAGGGCGCTGGTGAGAGACACTGGACCAAAGCGCCAACCTGCTGCGCTTGTGCATGATAACGATCGGTTTCCTAAAAAAAAACGTATTTTGACATCACTTGAAGTAGTCGGATGCAGACGCATCTACTATTTGTGTGGCCGACAATAATGCCTAAAGTCAATGTGCTAGGTAAGTTGCCAGGCAGAGGTTAAGAACATCTCAGGTTGGCTACCCACATATCCTTGATGCGACCGACATGGCTACCTGAAGTAAAATAAACTTTTGCGTGAACTGAGGCCTTAAATTACTCCCAGTAAATATGTCTTAGTGAGTAAAATTTACTCTCAATAAGTGAAAGTATAAAAGGAATTAAATTTACAGTGATCTGGAGACTAATGAATTACATATAGCATACTCTTAGTACCAAACAGCGAAAGGTTAAGTATATGTGCAGTGAATACAAGTTCTGTGCACTGTAATACAAGCATGTGTCCATTAGCTGATCATATGAATCAGTCAAAAATGTTATCAAATACCTAATACAAAAAGACATGAAAAAAATAATATGTGGTGTCAGAGTCTAGTACCCTTACTGCAACTACTTGTTATGATCAATCATTGCTTAGATCATCATTGCTAAGATAGCAGACAACCACCATTTGACTGTAGCAGTCACCATGCTGAGACTTAAGCTACTTGAAGGATACATTTAATTTACATTTTTTAAAGAATACATATAATTTAAATATATCCAATGCCTGCAGCCAAATATAGGTACTCCGCCAGAGGAAAAGTACCTCCTAATACCACAACCATCATCCAGCAAATCCTAGAAAGACTAAAGTAGATCAATGAGTATCACCACATTCACCTGCTCAATGGAAAATTTTGTGGAATCATTAAAACTTTGCTTAGCTTGATTTGATAAAACTGACTTAGGTAGTCACCAAAAAAAGCTACCTGCAGTTTACCTGACTTCATGGGCACCAGACAGCATATATTTTTGTATGTGCAAAGCCAGAACCTGCAACCTTCATCTCCGCAGGTCTATGGTTTGGATATCCCGCATGCACTTGATTGAAATGTGTGCTCTAATTGACACGCTCAAAACCACACAACTCTCCTGGGCTTTTGAGATCTGGCAGACTTCACTTTTTCCTACGTTTCCCTGGCTGTGGCATTATATTCAAGAATGGGTAGTGGATTTACCACTGGCAAAAAACCTATTCTAATTTAGGTCAAAATCTACAGCCTCATATCATTTCAACCACCTCGACATTATCTCCGAATTCCCCCCGCACCAAGCCCACGCCCACTCAGCAGCTTCAACACGTAGTATTTCTGCCTGTTTTCTTCTCGCTACTCGCGCGCCAGAAACGCAAAACTTTGTGGTTACCCAAGTGGCTACCTGGTGGTCCCTAATCGTAATTTTCGTTGCCGGCCTGGCTACCAGACCATCTCTAATTCCATGAAACGAGTCCTCAATTACAAAGTAAGCAGTAGAGTTACTATCTTATGCTGAGTAATTTCACTATGAATCCTGATATAGACTTAAAAGTCTTCTCTTTTTTTAAATACATTGTCAACTTCATAAAAAGAATGAATATCACTGTTCCATGCCATCGCAATTTAGAGTACCTTTTTCTCATCGCTTTTTATGGGTCAATTTCGTTGCCGATGTGGTTACCTACCCATCTCTAACTTAGCTGTGAAATAAATCGATTAAGTAAGGATACATTATTTGTCACTAATTTGTATCGTCTGTCACTAATAGCTATAATAGTACCTAAAATAAGCCAAGGTAGCATTGCATGTTATGAATCGTTCTTTTTACGTGGCGGTAAGACCGTGGAAATACTTGCTTTGCGCTGGTAAGTGCAAATCTTGATATCTGTCAATTCTCCGTGATTGGCTACCTAAGTTCTGTTCCTTGAACTTCATTTGGCTACCCACGAGCGTGGGCGAGTTGGCGAGATTCTTGACCTCTGTTGCCAGAGTTTGTGACATTTTATCAGTTCTCAGTTTATCTAATTAATTGGCTGCAAGACGTCACGCCTTACCTCTGGATCTTGCCATATTTAGCTCAATACAAGGGACAATGCGTCCCACTAGTGCCCAACTTATATCTTCTGAGAGAGAAAATGTCAGGCAAGATAATTTAACATTTATCTTCATGTAAAATGAAACAAACTTTTTACTTTTATGGTATGCCTGTGCTTCCTCGTTGAGGCTTTAGAGGGATATATAACATGATATATGTTATATATAATGTGATACTCATGGCGGCGGTCTCTGTGCCTGTCAGATTTTCACTATTTGCTGAAGACATACATGCAATGGACAGCTCATGAGTTCATCGCAATAGCCACTAATGGATTAATAACTAGACTTGATCAGCATGTAAACTTGACGTAAACACCGAAGCCTGGCTGGCAGGTCCCGGCGGCGGGTGGAACGGTACCTCCTCACTGGTGGCGGCCGGCCGCTCCTGGTCCAGGGCGCCAATGGAGGACCCCCGTGCACCGCAGCCAAGGAGCACTGGGAGACCTACGGCGGCTTCGGCGGCGGCGGCGGTGGATGCAGGGCGGGCGGCGGCGGCGGCGGCTACGCAGGTGAGCCGATCACGCGGCAACCTGTCAACATACTTAGCAACCAGTGATGAGGCTGAACTGCCCGTGCCGGAGTTTAATGTCTTTTTAACGGTTCAGGGAGTCATCCGTGGATCGATGCAATATACCTTTTGGATGGTGCACATACTTTGATCAAGTATACTCGAATATATATTTTGACACACTGTTTCTGTGTGTATATATATATATATATATATATATATATATATATATATATATATATATATATATATATATATATCATTGTTTCTTTTAGACAGCTATCGTTGAACAGCACTGATTGTTGAACTTTTGAGAGATTGCGGTTAACTGTTTGAATCTGATAAAATATATTTCTAGTTGAGTCGGATATTTTGTCTAAAAATTCCTTGATATTCATTTAAATCCTATTTTTCCGACGCGCTTCAATTGTATTTTAAACAATTGTTGTCAATGGTACAAAAGTTATGCTGGGTACCGCAGTTGCTAATTTCTAAGGTCATTTAGAAATAGCTATGTCATACATTTTTTGTGTGGCGGACTATATATATATATATATATTGGTATATATATATATATATATATATATATATATATATATATATATATATATATATATATATATATATATATATTGGTATATTCGGTCAGCAGACTCTTTTTAATGCACTGGGTATTAAATATGATTGATTGCTGTGCCGCGGAAAGTTTCTTAGATGTGGATTCAAGTTTTATATCAGTCTTTGGTTTTTCGAGATGCTTATGGAGAACAGAGGCAAAGGATATGTGTTAAAAGTCATAAGATATAATATTTCGCCTAACTTTAAGCATTATCACATACAGAGTGGCATCGGCACTCGGTAACACTTATAATTACAGTCTTGTTTTTAAGCTCAACAGCGAGCACACACATAATATAGTACTAAACCTTCGTTGCGACAAAACATACAGTCGCAGTATACTAAAGGCAAGTCAACACATCACCTATCACAAAAACACACAAGTAAGCACGCTAAAACAGGATATTTCAATCGTAGAGCGGGAGCTGTGTGAGCTTTTGGTATGTATGTTGATTACAGGCGATGTGTCCCTAATGAGGGAGAAAATGCAAGAACTATATATCCAGAAGAACTATACATATATAGATGTAAACATATGAATGTATATATATATATATATATATATATATATATATATATATCCAAATAACAACTACAATCCAGCTGTTTCCGTTCCTCATTTAGCTGATTGCAGTCGCCTTGCAAAGCTTTTACCGCTGTCACCGTGTGTTGTCTGTCTCCTGTTCAGGTGGTGATGCCTA
Organism: Lepas anatifera; assembly: GCA_034440635.1. NCBI lineage: Eukaryota > Metazoa > Arthropoda > Thecostraca > Lepadidae > Lepas > Lepas anatifera. Next base: position 13,785 of record JAOTON010001218.1, on the reverse strand, counting down.
TTCGGGTCCGAATCGAAACGGCCGTGGTGGTCTGAGCTTCACCAGTGGTCTGCTGGGTTACGTGTGGCCGGGCAGTCACGCCGGCGCAGGACAGGTCCACGTCATTCCGGCCATCAAGGTCAGTTTGTGGGCGGGATTTATCCAATGCGCTTCGGTCCAGAAGTGGAAAAATTAGGCATGATGCGATTTGGAGCTAATTTTCATGAAATTTGATCAGTAGACCCATTCCAAGAACGCTGCTGGCAGTGCTGACAAGACATTTCAATGCATGGGTGAGGGACGGACCCGAGACTAGCGGACGAGATTGACTGTTTTCGAAAGGAATGTAAATCAATACACTTCACAAAGTAATACGAAGGTACACGCAGGTAAGAGGGAGAAAATGCAAGACCTTTAGTCGAGTCCCATCATTTTGGGGACATCCCCTCCTCCTTTGGTTCTCGGTTTGGGGAACACGTTGCTCCACAGCCTCTCCACATCTCCCGTTCCACACCCGTGAATCCTGGTTATGGTCTGATTAATCGGTGTCATCCTAATTTGCTCTGATATCTTTGCTACTGTGTACTGTATGCTAGGAATGTCTGCAATTTCCCCACAAGCTGAATCCGCCGTTATACCCATTTACATCTTGAGATCCGCAATACATCTCCAATATATATATATATATATATATTGGAATATATATATATATATATATATATATATATATATATATATATATATATATATATATATCTTCGATGCAGCGACTATTGAATAGTATTGCTGATTCGCACTTGGATAATTTCTTTTGTTGTTTAATTATATTATTGATGGTTTGTTTGGTTGCAATTGAAATGTCTTTAGTCAAATCAGTAAAGTTCATTAAAATATTACAAATATAAACTCGAGCTTTCGAATGTATCGGACATTCATTATCAAGATAAGAGACAGAGCGGCCCACGTTTTCCTAAAAATAGTTGTTTGAAAAATATATCACCGAGTAATGAGCTCAAATCAGTTAAAAGACCTTCCATGTAAAGAAATATCATTACGTTTTTGCAGACTACTTGCTATGAAATTATCTCATGAGTACAAAACTACAATTGTTATATCATCTTGTCACAGTTTCATAGTCACACTACATTAATACATAGTTAGTCACAAGGCATTACAATACAATATATATGTTACGGCCCGTATGGAAAATCGGCCCGTTTGCATACGGGCCGGCCCATTTGTAAACGGGCCAAATAGCTGGCCCGTATGCAAACGGGCCAGCAAATTGGCCCGTTTGCAAATGGGCCAGTCCGTATGCAAACGGGCCAGCGATGTCGGCCCGTTTGCAAAAAGTCTGGCCCGTTTGGGTTTTCTAGTATCCTGGCCCGTTTGCAAACCGGCCGGCTCGTTTACAAACTGGCCAGCCCGTTTGCAAACCGGCCGGTCCGTTTACAAATCAGCCGGCTCGTTTAAAACGGATTTGAGTAAAATGAATTCGCACGCAGCAGCGTTCTTGGAATGGGTCTACTGATCAAATTTCATGAAAATTAGCTCCAAATCGCATCATGCCTAATTTTTCCACTTCTGGACCGAAGCGCATTGGATAAATCCCGCCCACTCCAACTCCTGAGCATAATAGTGATCCGACCTGCCGCCGGAAGACCAAGCGTTGTACGCCTTCTTTTATCTGTGAAGTGCAGGGGTGATTGGACCGCCTCGTCGCCTTGAGACTTGCTGAATCTCTGGTAAATGTTATGCATGGTTGTGTACCTACGTTTAAGAATATTGCGTCATCCCTGGATTGAACCCTAAATATTGCATTAGAAATTTACTATCTTCGATTTCAGGTTATGCTCTATTTCTGGTTTGGGGAGAGGTCCATATTAAAATATTCATTTTTGAGTCATGGATTTAAGAATTTGATAAATATCCTGTGACACCCCATCTGCATTTACAATCATACCTGGCTAGGATAATTAGATTAGAGGCAATGCCAGTGCCTCTCATCATAGAAGGTTTAGCTAAGGCTGCCATCTTTTCTAGGTAAAGGAAATTAAGTAGCTGAAACAAAGTTCCAAATTAATTTTCCATTTTATGCTGCAGTCTATCTTCCTCTGCTTTACTGAATCCAGATTGGCTGCTTCGAGGCCTTTCTAGGCAAATTATCCCAGGTAACATTACCTCCACCTTTTTGCTGAGTGCCGGAACAGCTTAGCTTCGAAACTGGATGAGCATTTGAATCCAGGGCATTATCGAATTAGTTGTATTCAATACATATTTATTGGATTTTGGATTCGGATGATAGTCACTGGCCTAGTCTCTATGGCCAAAATGTGATCCGGATCGCATGCAGATGGAGTACGCGCGTTTTTTCACATCACTATGGCAGAGTCTGTGCTAAAGTGTTGGGAAAATAGCGCTTCATGAACTCGACGACTCCAAGATGTATCTGGATCTGCGGTTTGATCAGATCGCATTTGGACCATGAAAACTAAGTTGTATGGAAACTGATTGGGTCTGGTCTATTAGAGAAAGTCCGTATTTTTAGTTTAATGCATCTAATTTTTCCATTTTCATGAATCTTTTTATTTCCCATGAATTTGTAAACTGGGCGATTAAATTAAGTTAATATTAATATCTGAACATGGCAAGCATTGTGACTGCACTGCATTCCATTTACATGCGTGCAGAAATGCTTGCAATGCTTGAATAGATTGCTGCTTGTAGAGCTTTAGCATTTAAGGATGACTGGTACCTACGTATTCAGTTATCAAAGTAAATATGTATCCGGAAATAACTTAGTGCTCCTTGTTTGCCAAAAACAGTTTTAAAGATGCTAAGAATCTGGCTTAGTCACAGGCAAAGACCACCTCTGGTGAACACCGGCATTATCTAGCCTCTGATCAGATTGGTTTTCGATTGTTGAATACTATGGAAAATATGCCCTGAAAAGTGAATGCGGTCATATCATTTCCAATGTGCGTGTTGTCCTAAACCTCGTCTTGTGCCCACTCTCTTGCTTCATTAAGTTACCAATAATGATTATAATCAGGAACTATGTCGCAAGAGGAGTTCTTTGCTTATTTTTGTTGCTGCGAAAGATGAGAAAGCAACGAACACGCAGTCGGTGCCGAAGGTCACTTATGATGAGATCCTCAAAGACTTAGCGGACATTAAGGCTCATGGAAAGCTGTACTTAGCGAGACACTACCCGCGCTTCAAAAAGTATGATTTAATTACAATTGCAGGAGTGCAAAAGTTGATCAACAAAAACACATGACGAGAAATCATCCACAATGAGGAAGTCTTTGATGTTATTCATGAGCTGCACCATTCACTGGGGCATCCTGGCAGTAGCAAGACGTTTAAAGGGAATGTGGCACCCTGGTCGAATCTTGGAATTTAGTGCAATTAGGGGTTCTTCTAGCCAAAGTTCATGAAAGCGTCCATGATTTCCCTGAAAACATGTACAATAAGCTCGATATTCTTATTTTTAAAATGCTCCTCTATAGAAAGTAATAAGTCTCTGCCTGTGGATGATGTCATGATCTGACAACTACTACCATATTCAATAGGCTTCAAGGGCTTCGATTGGCTGATACTCACCATGACGTCAGCATATGTCGTCACACCAACAGCTGACAGTTGTGGCCTGCTACATGGGGTACATGTGGGGTTTATTTCAGGTAGGTTGTTAGCTTTTCTCTACGGAAGCTTTGAGTTTCAAGACAAACGATATATTGAGTGCCGGGTTTTCCAGCATGCTTTACAACTTGGCTATCTCAGTTAAAATTACGTTATTTGTACTTAACTGCGTTAAAGGGAAAGTGGTGCCACTTTCCCTTTAACGCAGTAAAGTACAAATACGCCAACATTAGCCGTGCAACTGTCGGGCTGTACCTAGAAACCTGCAAAAACTGCGAGACGAAGAAGACACGGCTACAGAATACAATAGTGTCTCTCTCAACCATTACTGATGACATGGCCAGACATGCTCAAGTCGACCTCAGCGACTGGCACAGTGAGAGGAAGGATGGATATTCCTATATACTAAATTGTCAGAATCACCTCACCAAATTCGTAGTGTTGCGTCCACTCCGAACAAAGTCAGAAGAACAGGTGGCGTACAACCTAGTTGACATTTTTTGTATCTTTGGAGCCAACCCCCAACATTCTGCAAGTAAGTTTTATCAGAAATGGTGTTGCAATCTGCGGGGAGCTGGTTCAAAATTTGTATTAAATGCACTGTTGCTTAAATCCACTGTTCTGCTGATCTCGTTGCCCTGATGTGGGCTGCAATATGAGAAACTGTATGCCAAAGCTGTGAACAAAGACAAAAACGCCTATGTTTTTATAAATTATCTTGAATTTGACTGCAAACATATTTAACAAGTATCTAGAATGACTAGTAACTTAATCAAAGTACATACTTACCTAGTATGAAAATTAATATTTCACTAAAACAGGGATCGCTAATGATCGCTTATGCCCAGGCTTATGCTTATGCTTAGGTGGTTTCAGAAGGATATATATCTATCAGTAAATATTTAACGGTATCATGACAGCTATTGATAGATATAGGGCAGTTTCATGACAAAAACTATTACCCAAAAACTTTCAGATCATTGATGGCGTGTTTCTCTTATTCAAATTATTATTGACATGGTTGACATGTCACTCACTTACACCTCGCGATTGACAATTTTTCTCCTAACCGACATACCATCAACTAAGTTGACTTGTCATTACCTGCTACCCACATCTTTATCAGCTTTGGCCCGTTTGCAAAAAGTCCGGCCGGTTTGCAAACGGGCCGGACGTTATGCAAACGGACCGGCCCATCTGCAAACGGGCCAATTTGCTGGCCCGTTTGCAAAAAGTCCGGCCGGTTTGCAAACGGCCGGACGTTATGCAAACGGACCGGCCCATCTGCAAACGGGCCAATTTGCTGGCCCGTTTGCATACGGGCCAGCTATTTGGCCCGTTTACAAATGGGCCGGCCCGTTTGCAAACGGGCCGGTTTTCCATACGGGCCGTAACATATACACTACATATGATATATATATATATATATGTTCATCTCCAATATATATATATATATATATATATATATATATATATATATATATATATATATATATATCTCTTCGATGCAGCGACTGTTGAATAGTATTGCTGATTCGCACCAGAACTACATTATATATATATATATATATATCTCTTCGATGCAGCGACTGTTGAATAGTATTGCTGATTCGCACCAGAACTACATTTATATATATATATATATATATATATATATATATATATATATATATATATATATATATATATATATATATATATATATATATAATGTAGTGTAACTATGAAACTGTGACAAGATGATATAAGAATTTTAGTTTGTACTGATGAGATAATTTCATAGCAAGTAGTCTGGAAAAATGTAATGATATTTCTTTACATGGAACGTCTTTCAACTGATTTGAGCTCATTACTCGGTGATATATTTTTCAAACAACTATATTTAGGAAAACGTGAGCCGCTCTGTCTCTTATCTTGGTAATGAATGTCCAATACATTCGAAAGCTCGAACTTATATTTGTAATATTTTTAATGAACTTTACTAATTTTACTAAAGACATTTCAACTGCAACCAAACAAACCATCAATAATATAATTAAACAACAAAATAAATTATCAATGTGCGAATCAGCAATACTATTCAATAGTCGCTGCATCGAAGAGGATATATTGCCCAACTACTCAAATATATATATATATATATAATTATAGTTTGGGAGCAGGTTTTTCTCGATACATGTTTCGTTAAAAATGACAGAGAACTTAGCGTTCGTTCTTTTTGAGTTCAGAGACTCAAGCTTGCGAATTAATCGTCTATCGTCTTGGTCAAATTGATGCAGAACTGAACTAAAGGCCATTGCATGCGACGTTTCATTGTTACGAACAACATCTTCAGGCATAAGTGATACATATAGCACTAAAGTGATACATATATAGTGATAATAATAGCAAAATACAGTTCAAAACACTCATCGTCTCGGATCGAAAATGGTTAAGACTTCTTTGAATCAGTGGTTTAGAAATTTGAATTCAATCACACGAAATCAAACGGAGGGAGCTTATCATTAGAAGATCAATAATTATCAATGAAAACTATCCAGTGGGGCATAATTATCGATAGATCAGAACATTAAATACTAGCCTAGCGTCGTTACCCATAAAAAGTCCCCCCAACACTATCACATTATAACCTAGGCCCAAGAGGGGCACTGTCAAACACGGATAGCGCCGAGGCGATGTTCATTTGCCTATTGATTGTGGGATTGATGTCCCTGATGTATACTGCCTCCAGCACTTGGAGCCTTTTCTTATCATGGCATCTCGCTAGGATGTCTGTGTTTTGGACTAGCATGTCTCTGGTTAGTCGTTCATCATGCGAGCGGCGCATGTGCTTTTCTGGAGTTCCATCTTGCAGGTGCATTGTCAATCTTCTCGAAAGCGTGGTGGTCGTGAATCCAACGTAGCTACAATCGGAGCGGTGCGCGCAGTCACCAGCAGGGCAGTTGAACTTGTAGACTACAATAGTGGCTTTCAAGTCAGATTGGTCTTGAGACAGGTCATTCTTCATTATAAGGCTGGATACTCGTGGGCTTTTGTAATATATCACCAGATGGAGACGGTCACTTTGTTGGGTCGGTTTACAGTTGTTGTGGATGATTTCATGCAGGGCCTTCTCATCCTTCAAATGTGCTGAAGACATGCTGTTCTGATAGAACAGCTTAATCTTTGCTCCTGTTGTCGTTGTCTGTGTTCCTTGAGGTCGGCAGGATTTATCGAGTTGTTTCCGAATAATCTTATCGATGTCATTTATGCTGTAGTCGTTGCAGCGTAGGATGTTTTTGATGCGCTCAAACTCTTGGTGCACTAAATTCCAGGAGGAACAATGTGTAAGAACGCGGTGGACGTAAGCTCGAATAACACTCTCCTTGTAGCGTTTCGGGCACTCGCTTTTCCCGTTCAGACAATGTCCTGTGTTCGTTTCTTTCCTGAATACTTCTGTCTTGAATTCTCCAGTAGAGCCGTCGACGAACGTATCTAGAAACGGGATTTTATTGTCCTCGCTTTCTTCAGTAGTGAATTTCAGTGTTGACTCTTCTTCGAGCAGAGTTTTGAGTTTCTGGAGCTGGCTGCTATCATGAATTTCCACCCATATATCGTCGAAATAACGGAGATACTTGAAAGGGGAATATCCATACGGCTTAGAGCCTTTTCTTCCACGAAGCTCATGTAGCTCTGGGCGAAAAGCACTCCCAAAGGGACCCCATTGCTACCCCATCTACTTGGTAAAACAGCTCACCCCTGGGACAGCGGAAAGGGGCACTTTTAGTGCATGTAGCCAACATATCTTCGATTATTTTCTTCGGTACTCGAGGAGGCGGCAGAGTAGGATGGTTGTAAGCATAGTCGAGGATAATACGTATAGATTCGTCAATCGGCACTTTAGTGAATAAACTCTGTGCATCTAAAGACGCAAGCATCCCTTTCCTTTCGTGAAGCTTTATGACCTCGATGAACTCAGAGGTTGACTTCAAGGCATACTTATTGGGTAAGTACGGAGAGAGAAGACTATTCAGCTTCTTGGCTAGTTCGTACGATGGTGTCAACACTTGGGAAATGATGGGTCTTATAGGATTTCCTTGCTTGTGGGTCTTGATATTTCCATAGAAATATCCTGGGCTGTATTCACCTGTGATCCGTTTGAATTTCACATCTCCAGATGCCGCGTTAGCTGCATCGATCAGTTTATTAAGTTTTTTCTTGAGCTGATCTACTGGGTTTCCTAGTGATTCTTTTTGAACTTTGATTCATCCTTGAGGATATCGATTACTTTGGCGAAGTATTCTTCCTTGTCTAGTACAACGAAAACTGCAGACTTATCAGTGCGGCGAATAACAATGTCTTCATTGTTCTTAAGTTCCTTCGCAGCTTTTCTCAGCTTAGGTGTCAGGACTGAACTCTTATTGCTACCTCTCTTTTTTGTGCTCTCTGCCTATAACTGCTCTTAAATGTTAGGATTGACATCAAGCTTTCCTCATCTTGGAGGTCACATATCTGTTGATAAAGCAACTCTATTTCAGCTCTTTTGTGCTGCTGCGATTGTTTAGGGTAGAATTGGCAATTCAGACCGAGGTTTAACCCGCGCGGCGCTGGGGTCTCCAGCCGAACGCGCGGGGCTGGGGGGTGTAAATTTTACCCCCTGTTATCTCCCGAACTAATGGTCCGATTAGAAAAATTCAAACGCCAATCGAAAGATCTCATCACGAACAACTAAAAAACATGTACTTAATTTAAAGTTTGAGGTCAAGGTCAAGGTCAAACTGAGGTCAGTGGTCAAAAGCGTGGTTTTTGAGGTTGCAATGCTACGGAGATCAGGCAATGGAAGCTATGAGCTTCATACTTCATGGAAAGCCTTCACTTGAATGCAGCAAGGTGTTTTGAGACCGTTAGGCTGGTGGCATGACCGGGTAAGGTCAAGATGAGGTCACTAAAGGTCACCATATTTTTGTATCCAAATGTGGTCATGCGATACATGTTTTTGAGCCATTTTGTATGCAGAATTCAGCTATGATGTTCAGAGAATCATATCTGAAATACTCTGGTCTCAACTTGCACAGCCGGGGTCAAGGTAGGTCATCAGAGGTCAACTTTTTAAGTTCATACTTTTGCCAAATGACACATGATTTGGGACCAGTTTTGTCTCAGGAACACTATAAAAGTAGTGTAAAGCGTGTACGAGGTCATCCTGGGTCATCCTGGGTCACTATGATTCACTAAATAAAGACAGTATTGATCAGCCCTAAAAATCAGAGCGTGAGTCGCTGAGCTTTCGCAGCTCTCCAGGCTAAAGTTATAAAGCTAGAGACTCAAAATTTGTCTATGCATATGCACTGTATGGTGTTTACCAAATAAATTCCGGTTTTTTAAAATCTTGAAAAATTTTGAAATTTTGTAACTTTTTCCAAAAGAAATATTTTTTTAAAAATATTTTTTTCCAAAACCAAAATTTTGAAAATCCGAGATAGCCATTTTGAAGACCATAATAATGCCTATCGTTCGGTGCAAGAAAATTGAAATCGGTTCAGAACTGTAGCTTCAGCAGCTCTTTAAACATTGCGCGATTTTGGTACAAAAATCGCCTGTAGTGACGTCACATTTTTGCTTATTTCTCAAAAAAAAAAGTTTTCAACCGATTTTATTTTTATTTGGCAGAAATGTGTAAAATGTTTGTAAAAAAAGGTACTGAAAATTTGGCAGCGCTGCGCGCCGCCGTTTTTTGATATATCGCAAAAATTCGCGAGTGGGGTAAAATTTACCCCCCCAGCCCCGCGCGGGTTAAGAGCTCCGTCTGATTATCTGATAGTTCTATTGATGATAAGTTAATGAAGGCATCCCTAATATCAAGGGTATCCTTTTGCCTACGGTATAGAATTAATAGCTTTTTCTCGATGGTTGTACGCACCTTTTCTTCGTATGCAGCGTGAAGTCCTCCCAAAGCACCATCGGTTCTCTGTTTTAGTTCGTCTGATATGTCAAGCGTAATGAATCTTTCGCGCATCGATTTATACTCGCGTTCGATCTTGTCCAAAAGTTGTTTTTTTCTTCTATAATTCATATCTCGAGCAAGCGTTGTCTAAACTCTAAAGTCGCTTCGTTCTGCTGCACTGCTTGGTCATACAGCTAAGTTATTATGGAGTTTGGGAGCAGGTTTTTCTCGATACATGTTTCGTTAAAAATGACAGAGAACTTAGCGTTCGTTCTTTTGGAGTTCAGAGACTCAAGCTTACGAATTAATCGTCCATCGTCTTGGTCAAACTTGATGCAGAACTGAACTGAAGGCCATTAGCATGCGACGTTTCATTGTTACGAACAACATCTTCAGGCATAAGTGATACATATAGCACTAAAGTGATACATATATAGTGATAATAATAGCAAAATACAGTTCAAAACACTCATCGTCTTTCGGATCGAAAATGGTCTCTGAACTCAAAAAGAACGAACGCTAAGTTCTCTGTCATTTTAACGAAACATATATAATTATATATATATATATATATATATATACACAAAAGGAATAAAAAAGCAATACAAATGTAATAACATGCATATATATATATATATATATATATATATATATATATATATATATATATATATATATATATATATATATATAACAATGGGTTGACAGATATTAACATTAAACCAACACAGCAGGCAGATGAACGCATTCTCGACAAAATTGTCCTTCTTCAGCATCTATGGTAGGAGGGATAAGGAACCCGTCATCAAGACATTCAGCAGTTTCATTCGTTTGATTTTTTGTGCAAAATTATCGTGCGATACAGAAATATAAAGACACCGTTTTTGAGGATATTCCCAATCAATGCTGCTTGAATTATTCTGAAATGTATACAAGCAAGCTTTGATATGAGATAATCTAGCCTTATCACTGTTTTAAATAATGCGTGATAAGGCTTTTAAAACAGTGATAAGGCTAGATTGTCTCATATCAAAGCTTGCTTGTATACATTTCCAGAATAATTCAAGAAGCATTATTGGAATATCCTCAAAAACGGTCTTGCCTTCATATTTCTATCACGATCAATTTTGCACAAAAATCCAAACGATGAAACTGCTGAATGTCTTGATGACGGGTTCCTCATCCCTCTCTACCATAGATGCTGAAGAAGACAATTTTTGTCGAAACACGTTCATCTGCCTCTGTGTTGGTTTAAGTGTTAATATATATATATATATATATATATATATATATATATATATATATATATATGTATATATATATATATAATCATATAGCGAGAGAGAGAGAGAGAGAGAGATGTCATTACATTTTATTGGTTTTAATTCCTTTTGTACCCTCTAGACCGCAGGAAATTATTCTAAGTTAGTGTGCGATCTTAGACTACCAGTGCAATTTAGCTTAAGGCAAGTTGACATTTAGGGACCGTTTTTATTTCCCAATCTGTGATTGGCGCTGGACTTTTAGAACAGGTATAGCGTGAATATGAAACAGTATAATTAAATAATGTTGAAACATATTTAAAAAGGTGTGTTTGTTCCGTTGTTTTCATTGCACGGGCTTAGTTTTATATGTAAACAATATTCGGGTGCTTAGCCACTGTTCAAATGTACTGGCATCTTGGAACCCTGACGTTAGCATTTCAATGCCGGAGGCGTTTTACAGGTAAACACCCGCGCTGGAGAGGTGTCTGGCACAACTGTGCACTGTAGGGGGCCATTGTGACCCCGATGATATATAAAAAAGAATCAACAGGCTTAGAAAAACGCCTGTTTGAGGCTGTGTGGGGCTTTGGTGATCTAAAAGCTCAGTTAACTTCATTGACCTAGGTTAAATCTTCATTTTTATTACGATAATTTATAGAAGTTCATTTTGTCTAATTAGTTCCTAGTAACGATATTTCGACAGGTACGTATGACAATTATTGAAGGGCATGTCAGAAAGACCCGTGAATAGTATATATCTAAATCTAATTATCGTTCTAAAAACTGAATGTTTGCGTAAAATTAAGCGTTTCCAGCGCTGAATCCTGTCCCACATTTGCCTTACTCTGCATCCATCCCAACGAGATGCAATGGAGACAGGCGTGCGCGAAATCGCTGGTCCAGAAGGCGTCGCATTCCATTAAAGAGGAATGTGGCACCTTGGTCGAATCCTGGAGTTTAGTGTAATTAGTGGGAAAAGCTTTAGCCAAAAATCATGGAAGTGTACATCATTTATCTGTAAAATGTACAATAAGCTCAGTATTTTGATTTTAAAATGCTCCTCTAGGGAGAAAGTAAACATCTATCTGTGGATGATATCATGATCTGGCAACCACATTCATATTCAATAGGTTTCAAAGAGGTTTTGATTGGCTGATACTCATCGTGACGTTGGCATATATCGTCACACCAAATGCTGACAACAGTGGCCTGTTGCTAAGGATACATGAGGAGATTATGCACAGATTTCAGGTAGTTTTTAGCTTTTCTCTATGAAAATCTCGAGTTTCAAGACAAATGATATATAGAGTACCGAGTTTTCCCGGCATGCTTTACAACTTGGCTGTCTCCAGGGGAGGAAAAAATGTCAAAACTGTCGCCACCAGAATTCATATGAGCAAAACTGTTGCACCAAGAATAATTTGCATGCTGGTACAACACAACACTATAAAGCTTGGAAAGTCCGTTGAAGATCTGCCTAAAACTCCTGTTAAGAAAAGTTCCTTAGCATGTTGTAGTCACTAAGACTAATATTTTGCTATATTTTTCCATATATGGTTCACCGACATTTGGAAATATGGTTTAAAGGAAGGTGGCACCTTCATTAACGTGATTTTAACTGAGATAGCCAAGTTGTAAAGCAATTCGGAAAACCCGGTATTCAATATATCATTTGTCTTGGAACTCGATGTTTCCGTAGAAAAAAGAACTAAACCTAGCTGCAATGTACCCCTCAATTACCCCTAGCAGCAGGCTACAGAAGTCATGGCTGTTGGTGTGACGACATATGCTTACGTCACGATGAGCATCTAGCCAAACGAAGCCCTTGAAGCTTTTCGAGTATGGTAGTGGTTGCCAGATCATGGCATCATCCACGGACAGATGTTTATTTCTTTTCCTAAAAGAGTGTTTTAAAAATCAAAATATTGGAACTGATTGTACATTTTTATTCATGAGTGGTTTCATTATTTTCGGCTAAAAAGCACGCCTAATTACACTAAATTCCAGTGATTCGACTAAGGTGCCACATTCCCTTTAAACATTTTAAGAAGCAGCATTGTGAATTTCAAACAAATATTTACAATGGAAAATTTAACCACTAGTTCTATTACTCAAGTAGAGCTTTCAAAAATTTTAGAGAGTACAGCTAAACCAGAGCAGACAGGGGCAGCCCATTTTATTTCCTGATGGCCTGTTAAGTTTTTTTTTTGAAAGTAAGATCACACCTTATAATAATTCCAAATTGCAGTGTTTCTAGGTACAATCCATGATGAAAATAATGAATTTAGCCCATTTCTGGAAAAAAAACTGATGATTGACATTCCAATAGAAATAATTGGTAGGGTTCAACTATGCATCAACTTCCAGTATTATATGGCGTTGCTAGGACTATAATATTTTGTTATATTTTGTTTGAGTTAATTTTCCTCTGTTAGTAATGAAAAGTGTCCAAATTATTGTGATGTAAAATGGGCCCATGAGCTGGTATTCCTATTTACCTTTTGATTTGAGCCAATAATGAATATGAATGCAAACAAATGTTTTTAAGCTAAAAGAATTTACCATTATGAACCAAAGCAACATATATAATTTCTTATATTTTTATTGAAATATTGAAACATATTTTGGGCTTAAACACAGTCAATAGGCAGGGGCTACATGCAGTCAATAATCAGGTTATACATACCCATGTACAATCAACAGTACCAATGGTATGTTTAGTGTATGGGTTTTAAGATGACTAAAAATATACACAAAAAATGTTCCCTCATCATGTGCAGCAGGGTTGAGCATAACACTTCAGCTTGTCTAACATTGTGTCATAAAGTGTAAACATGACCAGGAGGACAGGGTTGATAGGTGTAAATTTCTTCACTTTCTCCTGCAAACAGTAAAACCAGGAGAGTAGACAGGATTTCGCTCAGAGGGGGCACCCTGAAAAGGGCCCTGCGACAGCTCCAAAACGGCCCTGAT
>JAOTON010001217.1:2500-69334 GCA_034440635.1 Lepas anatifera | reverse complement strand
GAGAGCTGGTGGGGCCCCCAGTGCGAGAGTTGGTTGGGCTTGCCCAACCAGCAAGGGTCACATGACTGGGGAGACTCGTTCATAGTAGTTATATGACACTGTCGTCTGCTCATATTATACTTGAAAAATAAGATAATTGCAGTTAAAAATATTTCGAGCCCAGCTCTTGTCTAAACATGTAGTAAGTAGTCACAAGAAACAAATGGATTGTTTCTTGGGACCAGTGCCCACATGTATTTGACAAAGAACCGTGCTCGAAATAGTATACAACTGTTTTTTATATTTTTTACATGGTATGAGAGAAAGTTTATTTTCATACAATCACTGTAATCACCACAATGATGCTCATCGATGCCTCCATACAACATCTTAAAATAGATAATACACAGGAGGCCCCAATATTGGGGTCTGTCAACTGGGGCCCCATTAGCTGATACAGTCTGCCGAGTGGGCTTCTGTCCACCGTGGGACCACTCCAGCTTTCCGGTTGTGAATCTGCTCTGTAGGGGCGCTGGTGCTTGGCCCTCTTAGCACCTTAATTGAAGGAAAAATTGACTAGAAATAGTTAGTTAAATGGAGGGTTACGTTCCATTTGAAATATGTTATTTATTCCTGGCTGGAGAGTTTTGTTTACTGGGCAAAGGTCCCTAGCCCTAGAGACTGTCAACTGGGGCCCACCTGCCTGATTAATTGTGTCAAATGAGGCCTCTTTCCACTGCGCAGCTTACCAACTTCCAAGCTGGAGCCCCTAGCAGTTACCCTGGTGCTAGAGCCTGTTATTTAGGGATCTTTGGATTCCTGGCTGGGGCACTAAGCGGCCGATCAGGGTTTCTTGAATAGAAGCTTTACACTCTGGTCATAGCTGGTTCCTGGCTGAGGTCCCGAACATTCAGCGTATCAACCAGGAGCCTTTCTGGCTTATCGATCAGGGACCAGCTGCTTGTAAGAGCCTTTCAGTTAGCACGAGCGAATTTAACCAAACGTTTGCTGGGCCAAGCAGAGTAAAATCGTGGGAACTATTGTACTTAAATAATATTGGTCAAAAATATTTTTAATGGCCCTTCTTCTCGAATCCTAGACGCAAAGTGGATGTAATACACTGAAATTATATATTTGGGCACAGCCCTTCATCAGAGTCAGCATAATACAATGCGTAAAATCGCACATGCTTGGTCATTGTGTAGCAAAACCTCGAATTGAATTTGATACAGATACCACTTAGAATGAATTCTTAAAAATTAGATGTCATGACAACTACACTGTAGAGTTCCATGTACCACGTACCATTTAAACCCTGATCAACAAGTTTATTGTCACGACATCCAACTTTTAAGTATTCATTCTAAAAGGCATCTGTATGAAACTCAACTTGCGGTTTTGCTACACTTGACCAAAAATTTGTGAACTAACGTTGTGTATAATACTGATTCCGATGAAGGGTTGTGCCTGAATCTATAATCCCAATATACTAGATCAAGTTTACATCTAGCATTCGAGGAGGCATGTCATAAAACATCTTGCCAACTTATAACCATTCCCATTGCCTCAGCACTCCGAAATCTATCAAGGCTTAAAATGATATTACGTGGCAGTAAATCACAACCAATTTCCTCAGTAGGTTATTTTCATTGAGGGCCCTTTGTTGCCGATGGGTCTGTAGCTAAGGGGGCCCCGCGCAAATAATCGTCTTCTGCCGACACTAGCTTCCATCGCCCTTGGCATCCTACACATCTATATACCATTTACATCAAACACCAGTACCATTTGCGACAGCTCCGAAATATGCTGCTATCAAATTAGGAGCCAGTCTGATATGGACAATCTAATAGCCAACGTACGGCCCCCAGAAAACGTTAGGAGGTAAAGTTGGGTTGGACATGGTCATGCGATCTTCAGAGGAACTGCTAAAGTTCGACAATCTATGGCGGGTGCTGCTGGGATGGGCTATGCTGGGTAGGCATGCGGTGCAGTTGTCTGTGCCGTGACGAAGAACTATATCAGTTCAAAAGCGCCAGTGATGGAAACTGTCCGTGATGTAGGGCTGGAAGCTCCGGGCTACTCAGAGCAGACTGAAAAGATGCAAATTTCGAAGCTCAGAGTTTGCTGAGTTTGCCAATTTTCTGACTAAACTTCGCCGAATTGCTTCCAATAAAAGTCTTCAATCATAAGCGGCCCCTGTAGACAAGTACAAACGTCCACGCAAGGTCACAGTGACCTCAAAGATTCCCCGAGTTGCGGTAAACTACCGCTAGAACAGCGACATGTTCCAAGTTGCCTCCGGCAACATCCGGCAACAGTGCGCCTGATTGGGCGTATGTTGACAAGTTTGTCGCTGCCGGGAACCCACTGAGTTGGCGACAGCACTGATGTTGCATCTTTTGACGTGCTGCTTCCGCGCGAACCAACTCCCGTATGGAGGAGAGCGAGCGAGAGCAATTACTCTAGAGTTTGAGAAGCGGTGCCATTTACGAAGCTGAGCTCGTATCTCTGGAGGGTTTGCCCTGGGATTGTGCTAAATTACTCCGGGTACAGCGATCGATATGATCAGCTCTGCAGAGATAATGGGTTTTGTGGGAAGGAAACCGGAGACCAGTGGCACGTGCAATCAAATGCCACCGCTCTGGTCACCTTTTTGTGCCCTCTAGCTGTATCAGATCCTGATGCTCCCTAATTACCCTCTCCCGATATAGAGCAATACCAGAATTGAATGAATTGGATGTATCATGCAAAAATTTATGTACGGATAGTTTCCCATTCAGATTTATTATTTGAGAAAGAACGCTCCGCCTCTTGGAGCTTTCAAAACATGTATGCGCATCCATGCTTGGCAAGGAAAATTCTTTAGGAGACTTCCGGCTGGAAGCATTAAGTATCATAGGAACATTTCTCCTTGTTTCAACATTTCTCCCTTGCTTTCAGTAAGCCGAACATCTTCGATAACATGTTGGAGCTAATGGAGAAGTACTCATACAACCTGGAGGGTCTGGTGCAGGAGCGCACCCATCAGCTGGTGGAAGAGAAGAAAAAGACGGAGGAGCTGCTCTACAGGATGCTGCCCAGGTACGGACGGTGGTACCGTTGGAACAACGTGTGGTACCGATGGTACGAGCAGAGGTACCGATGATACAGACGGTGGTACCGTTGGAACAGCCTGTGGTACCGATGGTACGGACGATGGTCCCGACGTACAGCCTGTGTTACCAATGGTGCAGCATATGGTACCAATGGTACAGTCTGTCATTAACTCCATATTTTTCTGTTTTTATCTGCTCTTTTTGTATTTTTTTCCAGTTCCTTACAAATGTGTGTGTGGTGCAACATGTATCATTCTATCGACTGTGGATCTGTGAGGGACAGGAAACCA
Organism: Lepas anatifera; assembly: GCA_034440635.1. Lineage (NCBI taxonomy): Eukaryota > Metazoa > Arthropoda > Thecostraca > Lepadidae > Lepas > Lepas anatifera. The sequence goes on along the minus strand of JAOTON010001217.1, from coordinate 65,970 downwards.
GATATGACCTATGGAACCAGATGAAGCGACGCAAGGAGGTAGAAAGCTTTCCAGATTTCCTTCCCAGCAGGAAATTTTTTTGTCAAAATTGTATAGAAATTAATGGAACGAAACCGGACTTGACCACGTTTTGGATGCATTTTTTAGGATAGAATGAAGCATGGCAGCTTAAAATTGAACGACATGGCTTGGTATCTAATGTATTGTTGCATGGGTCATTCTGCGTCAAATCGATCAATAAAATATCAGAGCCCTCTGATTTGTATGATAATTTGTATTTTGCTTTCACCTTATGTTACAACACCGCATGCAAATTTTCAAGTTCCAGAGACAGGGTGAGATCTAAGGGTCATTAAAGCTTCTTGGTTCTTACCAACTTGTCTTTGATTAGTAAAATATATTTAAGTTATTGAAGTAAGCTGCACAAATTTGTCCCAGTCACTAACAAACATCCAGTGATCATTCCGTGACCATACCAGCATCTGACTTGATCCTGATCCTTGACCTGGCCAAGTCAAAGTTGAAAATGCACTTTTTCCAGTTTGCTCTCTTTAAATTAAACCATTTTTTTGCACCGAAACGGATAAACCCTTGATAACACAAGCCAACCAAAGAAAGGTGGAGATTTTACAACTGTTCAATATACCAAAACAGTTAAATATAGTGGTGCCTCGTAGAACGTACTTGCGCCCCAAGAGGAAAATGGAGATTTCATTGGTGTTCAAATTTATTAGCAAAAATTTGACGATGTACCCTGCAAGAGACACTTCCCTATTTTTAACATCATTGAGTTCACCTCACTTTACTTGACTAAAATATTCGAACCCAAGCATAATGGTTCTTGGAACTTTTTAGCAGCTAAATTTTATACCATTGGGGTAAAATACGTTTCACAGCAGTATATTTGTGACTAAACCTGTGGTCTTCTGTCTCGATGGTATTGGAAGGAACCAATATAGACGTCGAGCCAGAAATAAATGGTACACATTACGGTCCTAGTTGACTGAGGGTGACGCGCCCACGTCGGGTGTCAATAACGACGATGCCCAAGAGCGCCAACTAATTTAACCACTCGGCGATATCTGACTGATCACATGTATGGATATGTTGAGGCAGGGACAGTCCAGCATTTTCACGAGAGAGAGAGAGAGAGAGAGAGAGAGAGAGAGAGAGAGAGAGAGAGAGAGAGAGAGAGAGAGGTTAAAGGGAATGTGGCACCTTCATAACGCGATTTTAACTGAGCTAGCCAAGTTGTAAAGCAAGTCGGAAATCCCGGTACTCAATTTATAATTTGTCTTGAAACTCGAGCTTTTCGTAGAAAAACTAAAACCTACCTGAAATGTACCCCTTATGTACCCTTAGCAGCAGGCCACAGTTGTCATGGCTGTTGGTGTGACGACATATGCTGACATCACGGTGAGTGTCAGCCAATCGAAGCCCTTGAAGGGTATTGAATATGGCAGTGGTTGCCAGATCATGACATCATCCACAGTCAGATATTTATTTCTTTCCCCACAGGAGCATTTTAAAAATAAAAATATTGAGTTTATTGTACATTTTTTCAGAGAGATAATGGACTTTCGGCTAGAAGTTCCCCAAATTATACTAAATTCCAGGATTCGACCAAGGTGCCTCATTCCTTTTAAAGATATATAATTCAATAGGAGTGTAAGGCATGCACGTGTTCAATAATTTTTCCATGATCAATATCGTCTTTTTATTTTTTATTTTTCATTGCGATAGCGCATGAGAAAACAGAAGTGAGAAATGAGAGAAGCGAAGAAACAAGTGCAAAATCAAGTAACAAGGAAGGAAAATGTTTCAGAAGTAGTGGGAACAGATCAAAATCAAAAGCCAATAATACATGCAGTCGGTTAGAACAGATTATGAGGCTAATGGATCAAAACAAAAACAAAAACGAACGGACAAGAAAACAGTATAAGAACAGAATAAAAACTTAAATATTTACTCGCATATTAATAGCCAACTGATAAGGAACCACGTCGCAAAATATTTCAGTTTTATTTGCATCGCCAGAAACATAAGCTGTGTCGGAGCACCACCTTATCCTTCGCCATGCAGTCCCGAACTCCACCAACTCCCCGATATCGCACATGAAGGGCAGGCGCCCATCCATCTTTCCAGGGAGCTGACCATTAGGTCATTTCTGATAGGCTCCAAGAAACCGGCCATTAGGGATCATCTGATAGTCTCCGGTAAATGGTTTGGTCCACTGAACGGCAGCTATCGCCACTTCTCCAACGAGCTATTGGCCTCTTGCACACCTGAACAAATAAGCTGGATGAAAAACGGAGTAGGTATAGTTCCTTCTGCTTGCTTGAGTTTTCGTAACTTTTATCTTATATGCTGCATTAACCCTCCTAAAAGCCGTAGTCATTTTTTATTTCGTAGTAGGTACAGTGGTCCTATAACTTGTAGAGCTACATTTAAAGTCGATGATTAATACGACTAGGGTAAAGGTTATTGGTTTTGATTTGGGTCATAAGGGCTTATTAAACTATATAAAAGCCAAAAATGATTGCAAATACTCAGATCTAGAACAACGTTTTGGACACCCTTTCACGGATCCAGGGGTCATATTTGCCCTTGACTTTCAAGGTCATCAAGGTCACCAGAGGTCAAAAACAGTATTTGACAATAACTTTACCTAATGAGCTAGACAGGAAAAAAACGTGTTTGTCTCTCTTCATTTGATATACGGCAAGGTCACTTTTACCTTCGGACTCAGGTATATTAGGTCAGAGGTACTTGGGTAAACACTGGCGGGAGGTCTTACGTTAATACGGAAATACGCAATTCTATCAAATGTCTACCAGGCCTAAAGCTCTAATATAAAGTTATATTTATATTGCATATTTATAAAATAGCATCTACTAATTACTCGAGTAAATTGACCAGCAAAAACATAATTAATTTTACATCGAGTTTATATAGATTTTAACATATTTTGAGTTATGGGGGTCGTGGTTATTATCTTGGCTTAACCTTTGATCGGAGTTGAGCTCAGTAGCGAAAACGTAGCAGACTTTCGTTTGAATATTTTGAAAAGGTTTTTATAGCTTTCGATTTTCTGTGCTGCATTATCATTCACCCTGGGCCAGCTTTTTATCGATATTCAGCTCAGCCACGAAAAAGCAGCGCACTTTCGCTTGAATATTTTAAGGAAATACTGCCCATTAATCTTCACCGTCGTAGTGGCTGGAAATTCTGCACTCTGTCGCCAAGCAGTCAACGCATCTGAGCAAATCGTTTCCAAACCCAGCTGTGGATATTACGTGCCTCACATACCACAGATCGACAAAATCATACGCTTTTTCGAGCAAGCAAAAATCTGAATGATTATGACGATTGCAAAGTTCTGTAAGGTAAGTAAAACCTAATATTTTGCCAAATTTAGGCCCCCTTTATAAAGCCAGTTTGAACAGCGTCAATGAAAGATTTGATGGCATGAGCTAATATATTTGTGAGACGTTTTGCGATAATATTTAGAGGGTATTGGAAAAGCTTGTTGGTCGAAAATTTATATAATTTGGCTGTATTTCTTTTTTACCAATATAGTAACAATTCGCCTCAGATTTACAGGCATCTTTCTTTATTCTGACCAGAAGAACATCTTAAATTCCCCAGTATACCCGGAGGGGCCATCTTTGTTTCAGGAGTGCTCAAAATATCGTGACGGGCCTGCTGCAGGGAGGTCACTCGCGTGGCAGGAGAATCTTCAGTGAGTTAGAATGCTGGGATGCCACTGTGAGCACTCTTCACACTCACCTTTTGTAATCATAGTGATGAGCTCACTGAAGTTTGGCGTCCCCTGAAATGCCGATGGCGCCCAATGAAATTTTAATTCCCCATTTTAAGCTGTATACATATTTTGGGCGTCAATGTCATGTTGCAGCCTGCCCCAAGAGAAATGATAAATATTGTTCGTGACGACATTAAAGTGTCCTACAAGTTACAGAAAATGAGTTTTGCAACAGAAGTAAAATCTGCATCTACTTGAAAGTCAGTGGAAGGTGTGCCGTCTGGATACGATAGAGGTAAAATAATTGGCTCCAGCCACTTAATTAATTTTTTGAAGTGTGATATTAATCTTACCTTCACGTCATCAAACATTAAACAGTTCACCTCAAAATTCCGACCCACATCTCCACCCTCGGATGATTTCTTCTTCAGAGAGGCTTTATGTAATGTGGTAATAATGGCTTGTGGTAATGTGGCAACAATTGACCGCCGCAGGTTTTCATCGAAGGCAAGAAGGAGCTTTGAATTTCAAAGAAATAATTTTAATTGCTCAGGTATTATCTGTGTTAAGCCCGTAAAAGTTACCTATTGTGACAGTACCTCTAGTCTAAAAAAATTGTTATCCTTATCAGTAAATACTTCTGCATTCCGATACCTGAGTTTGGACGTACCAAAGCTATTTACGCTTTTAGTACCAATTCTACTCTCACCTTGCCGCCTCTGCCTCGCGCGCTATCCCTGCGTTGAAACATTCCCCCAATATGTGATTCGAGCCGCCCCGGTTCCGGAAACTGTTGCCCCCTCTGCCTGCCGCACCCTGTCAAGCATGCCGTCCCCCATCAGCCTGCGCCCTCCCCCTTTCATCACTTGCCCCCAAACGAAAGTCATGGGTGCGCGCCTGCGTGCGAACCATCTCTCCGAAACCTCTGAACGTTCAGGTCTGGGTCATCCTATGTGAGGTCATTAGGCCAAGTTAAACGACTTCATCTAAAGTGGAAGGGCAGCGGACGAAATTTGTTTGGCCCAGTGATATTAAGCTTGTACATTATAGTTTACCACATAATATTAATAGCGTAACACAACCAACTAAAAAGCACAATCCCTTAATTTTTTCAGTATTTTCGTCCTCAGGCCGCACAGACTTGAGTATTGCAGCGTCCGTTAATGGATTTGAGTTCCTATCAAAAGCAAATGATTCAAATATTATAAAACAGAATTAATACCATCACGGAACAAGTTATGACGCCTGTTTGTTTTTCAATCATCATACATAATGAATGACGCCGCTGAATAACCACTGGATCTAGCGATTATTCAGTGGTGAACAGCCGTTCTGTTTGCAGCTGAACGCGCTGCTACCGAAACAAACTGCAACAATTCAGTATCGATTCAGCTTCTGCTATTGGCCTTTTCATCGTAGCTTAGAACAGCCTATCGTGTGGAAACAGCTGAGCGTTCCGAAGCCACTGGCAGCCAGGAGCAGCGGCTGGAAAGCGATGGCGTCTATACCAGCCCTCATCGCCACTAATTTGATCTTTGTCTCGCATGGGAGTGACCTCTTAAATCACGGCGAAGTTATGGCGTCACTCCAAACGGTTTCCACGCCTCAGCTGTTTAGCTGACCTTGACTTCTGGCTCCTGGCGGATGGTTATGAAGCTGCTGAACCATTTGTTACACCCTGCGCAGCTTCAGGAATGTTGTCAAATCTGATGTCTCATCTCAGCTTTGGACGATCAATCAACATGATCAGCACTGGCTCTCGACATGGTCGACGGCTCATACACTTTGTGAAGGTAACATATAAAGTTCAGGCACAATTAAGATTGGGAGGGGGGGCTAAGGTACGGTGGTGTAGCGGCTCCAAGACGGCTCTCAGTGTGGCCGACCCGAGTTCAAGTCCCGGGAGTTCTCTGAGCAAGGGGAAATCTGGTCCCCAGGACTCTCTTCCAACTGGAAATAGTTAGCAGCATCGGATGACTTGAACAGGTGGTGTGCCATCCAGCCACCGAAACCAGTATAATATATCGGATATTTTAACCGATTACATGGATACATGTGCCTGTTAGCTGAGGGTGGCAGCAGACCTGATGCTGGCTACACCAGCATCCTTGCTGGAGAACTGTTCCATCCAGGGAGGAAGTGTGGGGGTCCTAGATTGACTGGCACGGATACCTTGATTTAAACACTATGGTAGATCCAGAAGTGAGGGGTTCTGATCCCCCATCGCCTGGAATATTCACCCATGACGACTGGAGTCGTGACTGAACTGTCGTCTCCAGTGCCTGACGTCAGCCCGAACCGCCGCTGGCCCCCGGCCCGCGCACCCTCCTCTTTGCCGCTTGTTGTGCATATCTCTGTAGTCACATTACGCATATTTGAGTTCTCCGTCGGTGGTTGAGTAGAGGGGAACGCGGTCTGTTGACTTCCGTACGGTTTTTCTGTTCATTTGGTTAAACCTTTGGTCGTCAAACACATGTCATCGACACTTGTTCAGTGCCTCACAGTCAGTGGCTTAGCGCATGCTTTTCGTTTATGCTGCTTCTGAGGTTGACCATTACCATGCCGTACAAGTGACAATGCTGCCACGTATATTTTATTTCTCATTGATATTTTTTTCTATTTGTATTTAGGTCACTCCCAATAGGCAGTCTTTCCCAACTACAGGAAGTATCGGCGTGGTCGTTTAAGGAGCCTGTTCACGCCAGTCCGGATGGGACACGAAAGGCGGTCTTCTGCCGTCAGTATTGACCCCACATTAATCCATGCTATCCCTTTTGGAGTGTGGCAACAAGGCAACTCGGCCCCGACCTCTGACCTGCGCATTGGCGACTGAGGGAGACGGGCCCCAATCCTCTAGCGGGAAGACAAAGCTCGGTGACTCTTCAGCTCGTTGTTGTTGAAGCTCTGGATGTGTGTGATGAATGTCGGCGGCAGCTGCTACAGCTCCAGGACCTCATGGCGACTGTCCTGCCCTTACAGTGACAGCATAGCCCGCCATAGGTCTCCTCTCCTCTGTTGTGTATGCTGCAACCATTTGCTGGGCCTCCTGGCATGAGCTGAAACGGGTTAAAAAAACTACTCCCGCTGGAAAGTGCTCTTCCACTGGGGGAAATGTATGAAAAGTATGGAACCACTTGAGAGCGATTTTGTAGCAAATATTGATGGCACGGATGAAAAATGTGATTGGGTCTAAAAAAATTTAAAAAACTGGAGAGCTCCAACACCACCTATTTTCTTTTGCAAGGTTTGCCCATTCATAGGTATATCGAGGATATATATGCAGAAGAGACGTGCGATTTAGGTTTCGACGTCTTCCAGCACGATCCTCGTCTCACCAGTTCCGCTGGCTGTGTGGCAGAACGGTAGCAGAATCGCTGAAGCTGGGGAAACCGGTGCTACCCGAGCACTTCGACAGCGTGACCATCTGCTTCAGCGACATCGTCGGCTTCACTGCTCTCAGCGCCACCTCTACGCCGCTGCAGGTACTAGAAGAGTGATACTTCGCCGCCCTGATCGCTGGTGTTTTGCTTGGTGGGCTTACTCTAGGGAGGTGGTAGAAGTTAGGCCTAATTAAAATTAGGTAGTGAATGTTTTCCTTTCCAGCTTGAAGACTAGCTTTACTAATGACTGATTTTATCAACATCTTTAAATTCTTTTAAGTCAGAGCTCATGCAATGTGTTTAAAACTGTTCAGAATTTGTGCTTATGTAAGTACGAACAGAAACAATCAGCGCAAACATGATGAACAGACACTTGCGCTCGGTACATTTTTTTCAAATTCGTAGTGGGGACCATAGAAGTAAATGGGCTTTTTCAGAGCTCAAGGGGGCACATCTCGAAAGTCGAAAATATGCTCTTGTTTTCATGAATGGGCACTTTTGTTTCCTGCTTTGCACAACAAACCTTGCAGGGGGCCAACACGGCCTTCAGCAAAGGGCACAGTATTCATTCCCTAACGGTGAATAGGTCAAGCCATTCACGCGTACTTCTCAGGTCACATGACAAGGGGGTCAAACCCCGTAGGAAAGACAAGTCGGTATTTGTGGGCGCCTCCGAAGCGGCACGCCTGCATAACACTGGGTAAACCCAGATATGTCGACAGGACTAAAAACATTGCAACGGACAAATACGGTCACTATATGTGCAGATAAAGATAAGGTCTTCTGGTATTTAATAACAGATGGCCATTGGTATCCAGGAGGGGAAATGCGAAGGGCTAAGGACTAAGAATAATACCCTTTTCGAATGCAAAAACAACCTGTTTGCACTGCTGTTTACCAAGTGGATGCGAAGTGTCCGCGATGTTTTAATCGGAGTAGAAACTTAGGCCCGGATTGTGCAGGAGCTTAGATAATGAGGCCTTTATTTCTGAAGTGCTCTTTACTGCATTTCTGAATGATTATTTTGTTAAAAACATCGAGAAATATAAATTGAATCACTTGTGATGAAATTATAGTCCTGCCTATTTTCTCTATCGTATTCTATGTTAATTAGTTGCAATTCAGACAGTCATGTATCGCCACTAGACTTACTGTACTATTCCGTCTTGTTTATCTAAGAAAATAACAATAAGCCACCTAGCAGATTTTCAGCCAGCCTCCAGTGGCCATTTTGAAACGGAAATGTTCGCCCGGCTATCGCCAATAAAGGCAGCTCACCGGTTTTACGACAGCTCGTTCCAACGATCCGTTGCTGATTGCCAGGTTGTCGACCTTCTAAACGAGCTGTACACGTGCTTCGACTCAATCATCGGCAGCTACGACGTCTACAAGGTGGAGACGATTGGGGACGCCTACGTGGTTGTGTCAGGTCGGTCACGGCGACTGCCAAGGTCATCGATAGTGTAGGATGGCAGCAAGGGCGTCGCCACGAATTTCGAGTAAGGGTGGAGAGAGACTTGGTTGTAGAAGAATATGTCCAACTTTTTTCTAATTATTCAGTTCATCAGAGAGCTACACTTTTCTGTATTTAACGGCACTATTCAACTCCATGAAAATAACAAGAATGATATTTGACCTAACGTTTGTGACTACCACATTTCGGAGTAGAAAATAATTTTGAGAAATATATCTCTAGTCAAAAGTGGGGCCTGCGCCCCTACTTCACTACAGATGGGGTGTCATAATCACCCGGTATTGACGCGTCCAGACGTCGGCCAGCTTCCGGAGGTAGTTCTGACTAGGCCGCCGTCCTAAGCAAAAAGCGGCTGCGGGTTTAGCTTGTAGAATTCAGCGTGGTCATGTCTGTATCTGAACAATATGCGCCAGACGTCGACTTCGCTGTGGTTTACTCGCCCGCATAGTATGTACTAGATTCAGGAATTTAGAATGCGGGTTGTAGCCGTTTTGCAGCCCTTTCTTCGAAATGATTTTACGCAGTCCGCCTATTACGGGCCTTGTGTTATCTCTCTGTTTTCTGTTTTGCTCGTTTTTCTCTCTTTTTTTCTTTAAGGTGTATAATATGTTACTTTTCTACTGTGGAAGCTCTCACGAGAAGCATAATTGTTGTAAACATCTTCTCCATAAGACAAGAATCGCGCCATATGACCTAGAAGTCTGAGCACTATTCAAGCCCAAAAATGACTATACAATGGATGCCAAGAAGTTTCCGTCAAAACCTGTTGCGTGAGCTCCCTTTAAAGACACCTTACCCTCCTCGTTATATCGCTTCTCTAGAATGTCAGCAGAATTCCTTTGTGCAGATTTCCTCGACAGGTCAAATGAGAGAGAACTTAACGGACTGACTGACCCGTGACTTATTGACGGATGTGTTTCATAACTTGATATAAGATGCCGGATATGTTGCATGTCATATATATTAGCGACCTTTACGTAAATGATAATCAACTTGACCAACCTGACTTAAGCATTCGCTCACTGAACAAACCAATCTACGTGAAGCTCTTGGTCTTTGACGGGGAAGTTAACTCCTGAGCTTGACTGCCACTACCAGCCGGTCTCCTGAGCTGACCTGACCTGACCTGACCTGACCTGGGTGTGCAACAGGGCTACCGGTGCGAAACGGCACCAAGCACGCAGCCGAGATCGCCTCCATGGCGCTGCACTTGATGCGGAGGATCCGCCGCTTCGAGATCCTGCACAGACCCGGGGAGCTGCTCAAGATCCGCATGGGAATCCACACAGGTGCTGTTTCGCTGGCTCCTCACACTGGGTACACTTATTTGGATGCGCCTATCTTAGATTATCTGGCCACACTGAGCGTAATTATCTATTCACACTGCTGCATGTTTTGTCCTGTATGCTGCACTAGGAATGCATTAGTTGCGAGTTGTAGCCAACATAGGGCCGCCGCGTAGTATTATAACCAAGTGCACGTGGTTGTTTCTTAAACGTGTTAAACGTGTTCGAGTATTTCAAGATCAGGTCATTGCGATGATTTCTGGGATTATTCACCGTATGCCATCAATATTAACCACCAGTAAACACATTTGCAACAGGGACAGAGCTAGTAATTCCACAACCGTCAGTGCATTACAAACTCCACCTGACACATGCGCCGTGAGTGCTTACAAACCCACCTGACAATGCGCCGTAGTGGTTTACAAACTCCACGTGACACATGCGCCGTCTGTCCCGGCAGGCCCGGTGGTGGCCGGTGTGGTGGGGCTGAAGATGCCGCGCTACTGCCTGTTCGGCGACACGGTCAACACCTGCTCCCGCATGGAGAGCACCTCGGAGGCTCTTCAGATCCACATATCGGCCTCTCACGCCGCCATGCTGCACAAACTCGGCGGATACGTGCTGGAATACCGCGGCGAGATCAGCGTCAAGGTCGGGACTGGGTTCGAATCCCGCGGCGGAAACTTTTGAAGCGGGTTTGCGGAAGTTAAGATTCACCATTCGGGTGCACCCAATTTTCAGGAGGATTATATGTGTATTGGGCAAAAAACACCAGCGTTAAAAATAATTATCTAGGATATATTTTTTGTTGCCGCAGCTCACTATTCAACCTTTCTGTTCTCTAGTGACTAATAATTGCGCAATGGTTATACATGTGACGTACTTTGGGAGGAACTTATCGGATATGGTTCTTCATAGATCTGTTTGGAGTCAAGGATAGTGGTGTCCAATCAAAGAGCGCAGCTGGTGTCGTGCTAAACACGATTAAGCTGCTTGACACAATCGAGCGCAATCCCAACACTTCATGATGCTCCTATCAGGGCTACACGTTTCTGGACCTGCTGTGTGCCGCAGGGCAAAGGTCAGATGCAGACCTACTGGCTGACCTCGGAGGCGCCGGGGTCAGCCCGGCCCGAGAGGTCGCTGACCTCCGGTGACTCGGCCGGGTCGGAGAGCGCGGACCCACGACCCGTGCTGGCCGTGAAGCCTCTCGTACAGAACGGTGAGGTCACGGTCACCCAGCCGAGGGCCTGACGAAGAATCGAGTCAATGGTCTTTCACTCGCTTCCTCGTGTGGATGTCTCATTAGAATCAGCGGCGCAGTAGCAATTGACCGCCTTAATGTTTTGCTGTAAATAGAGTAGTTTTCTCAAAACGTCGGCTATGCTGATCTGCTGATTTTCGGTGGTGTCAATTTTGAGTTATGACAATGGGCGTCAAAATTGGGAGGACGGGATACGCGCCCTCCTTAACTGGCTAAGCAGGTTGAACGTTCTTGCCACTTCCTCAAAAATTTCGGACCTTGATCGAGGATTTTTGCAATTTTACGCTTATTAACATGCGCATTGACGGGGGTCTGAGCCACCTTCGCATTGACGAGGGGCGGGTACCCGCCCCCTAAGATCTCGAGAACGACGGTAGTTAGCGCAAAACGATAAACGGTGTTGGGTAGCCCATCCACTTTTCCATCGAAAATATTTAAACCATTTTTTGTCAGGTCACATTTAAGGTCACGAGAGGTCAAAACATGCTGTCATAGGGATAACATGCAAATTAAGTTTTTCGGCCATTAGATCTGAACAGGTAAAGATAGAGCAAAACGACTTAAACTGCATGAATCCTCGCAGCAAGCCAAATCGAATGATATATAATTTGACCTTGCTAGGTCAAATCAAGGATTTGACCTGACCTGAGGTCAGGTCGGGGTCAAATTATATAAAATGTATGTCATTAGAACTGCAAAGCCAAGGCAAGTCTAATGCAGCTAAAATAAACACTCTATTACCACCCGTTACCGAGTTATTCAGAAAAAAATTCCCATGTATTTCCAATGGAGATGTCATGCTTCGTACCTGACCTTAGGTCATCGATATCAAAAATACCGGAACATATTTAGAGACCTTGGTGTGTCCATTATGTGATATGAGTTTCAATCGGATAAGTTCACCCTGCTCCGACTAATGCTGTCTTAAACTTGTTTTGAGGTCAGGTCACTTGACCTGTACTTGTGACCTGACCTGAGATGATCTAACCTTAAAATTTTCAAAAAAAGTTGTAAAAATGAAGGGGGAAAAGTATGCCACGTACGGCGGCGCTACGTGCCGCCGTTTTTTTGCTATCTCCGAAAACCCGAGGGGGCGGGTACCCGCCCCCGTCAATGCGCATGTTAACACGAACTTCTCAAGATAGTTCCGATTTAGTTTTGGCTGAACTGCCTCGATAGCGCCAGTCGGACTGTAATCAAATTTTGGCTTCGCCTTCTCCCTCCTCGGTCGTCACTAGGTCGAATTCCGCCGCCCCCACCCCCCCCCAGAAAAAGTCACATCTGGTGATAGTATTTTGCCATGTACCCATTTCTCCCCTCTGCTCCATATTCTCTTTTCAAAGTAAAATCATATTTGACCACATTAGTTACTGCATAACCAGATATTTACAACTCGCACATCTTATCACACCTCCACACCAGTAGGCTGTGTCACTACTTATGTCATTTAGGTATTGTTCTGGAGACCTAAAATATGTTTCAAACAGACCAAACACCAGCTGTATAGAGCTTTGGTCCGGTGTCCAGCAGTAGTTACACCCATCAAAGGCCCTCGTCTCTCGTTTCCAGAGCGGCCATCGCAGGATCTGCTGTCGGCTCCGCCCACTCTGGTGCCGCCGCCCCCTCCTTCAAGCTGGACGTGGAGCCGCCCTGCTCCAAATGCCAGCGGGGAAGCGGTGGCGAGCTGGCCTGGAGGGAGAAGGCTCCGCTACCGGCCGACATGCCCTTCAGAGAGCGGAGCTGGAGCTTCAACCTGTTCGACAACGCACACAAGGTGGGCAGAGAGAGAGAGAGAGAGGGGGAGAGAGAGGGGGAGGGAGAGAGAGGAGAGAGAGAGAGAAAGAAAGAGAGAGAGAAAGAGAGAGAGAGAGAGAGAGAGAGAGAGAATAGGGAGAGAGATATTTGATGAGATTACTGTTCCTGTATCCGTCAGCGAGTACCATTTAGTCCGAGGGGAATTGAGGTGTAGCTTCATTGAACGGAGCGCCTGCGTGTGATATAGGTGCACTGCGGAACAGTCTAAAACCTAGGCTGCATTGCGGCGTAGCCTAACACACTTCTTGTGCAATGCGGGATTGTCTAGAATTCTAATGGCACGCGGTCAGCAAATCGGACGGAAATAGTGTAATGCGGGACAGTATACTAGGCCAGTGGTGGGCTACGGGATGGCCTAACATGCAAGACCGCGCATACACTTACACATCTATCAATCTGTATGAAACTGGGTGTATGAATGCCGCCCCGGGTATGAATACATACCTTCCTTGGCAGGGCTGCAAGCTCCACTATTGCAGGTGCTTCAAAGGTTGGACAGACTGGGTCTTCGGATTTCGGACGGTATAAAGCCAGTTTTATCAGATTTAAGTACACCTAAATATAATCATTGATAAGGTTTCGAGAAAAGTTGATATCTTGCATTTTTGACTGTCTGGGGTGTGGATTTCTATCTTTTTGAGGGTGTCCCGGCACCCTAAAAGGTGGGCTGGACATCCCCAATAAGGATTCGGGCACCCCAACCAAAAGGTAAAATAGAGTACTAATGAAATTCTTAACCCGCGCCCCACCGGGGGTGCGGCGCCACCTTCGCCCCACGGGGGTCATTAATGTCCCCCCTTCTAACTCCGAACATATGACGGCTAGCAAAAATCTGCAAAGTGCATTAGAACGCTCGCGTGAATTTAGTAAGAAATTACGTTACATGTTTAACCCCAGGGGAGCGCCACCTACCGGGGGCCAGATGGCCCCCAACTCGAAAAAGGCGTTAGCGCAAACCAAAGTGCAAGAAAGCCGTGAATTCAGTAAGAATACCACATGTTTTAGTGCTCAGGTCAATGGTTTGACCTCCAGAGGCAAATAGGTCAAGATCGGCTATTTCACTCAAATATGCAATGATTAACAAACTGGGCATAACCATGTCATTAGAGCTATTGAGGCCTGGTAAAACACATTGATAGCAAATTGCCAGCACTTTTCCGCTATGGGAACGAAAGACCCCCGCCAGTAGTTGACTGCCAGAGGTCACCCGTGACCTAATATGACCTGAGGTCACGAAAGGTCAAAAAGTGACCTGCCGTATATCAAATGAAAGCCAGTGACAAGACAAACACGATGGTGTTTGTTTCACCGCTCTAGCTCAATGAGGTCAAAAGTTATTGTCAAAATACTGTTTTGACCTCTGGACCTGATGACCTTGAAAAGTCAAGGGCAAAATGACCCGGGATCCGTGAAAGGGTGTCCAAAAACGTTGTTCTGAGCAGTCTGAGTATTGCAATCATTTTTGAGGCTTTATATCATGAAAAGCTTTTCCCCATGCTTTTCCAATGGGAGAGGTCGCCTCGGACCGACCTCAGGGCACGAAATCGAAAAATCCCGGACAACACCTTAGACCCTGGAGGGTCATGAAGTGTAGGAAGTTTCAAATCGATCGACTTTGAAATGTAGCTCTTACAGAGCTCTAAAGGTGAAGTGAGGTGACCTTGGTTGACCTCGTCTGGTGACCTGACCTTGGGTGACCCGGGTAAAAAATTTCAGGGATGATGAAAAGATGCAGGAGAGGTAGAGCCCTCAACCACGGTGCTGCTCTCGTCGTTTTCTGCTATCCCGGAAAAACCTTAGGGGCCATCGATGGCCCCCCGGTGGGGCAGGGTTAGCGCTCAGGTCAATGGTTTGACCTCCAGAGGCCAAGTTAGGTCAAGATGGGCTATTTGCAATCAAATATGCAATGCTTAAGCAAACTGGGCATAACTCATCTGCCATTAGAGATATTGAGATCTGGTAAAGTACATTTGATAGGAAAAGGCCAGTACTTGTTTTCTGCTATGTGACCTAATATGACCTGAGTTCACGAAAGGTCAGAAAGTAACCTTGCCGTATATCAAATGAAAGCCAATGACGAGACTAACACGATGATGTTTGATTCAGCGCTCTAACTTAATTAGGTAAACAAGTTATTGTCAAAATACTGTTTTTGACCACTGGTGACCTTGGATGACCTCGGAGAGGTCAAAGGGCAAATATGGCCTCTGGGATCCGTGAAAGAGTGTCCAAGAACGTTTTTCTGAGCAAGCCGGGCATTTGCAATCGTTTTTGTGACTTTTAGATCATAAATCAGCTTTTCCACATGCTTTTTCAATGGGATAGGTCACCTCGCGACCTGACCTCAGGTCACTAAATCGAAAAATCCTGACATACATCTTTTAGATCCTGGAGGGGTCATGAAGTGTAGGAAGTTTCAAATCGATCGACTCGTAGCTCTTAGAGGTCAAAAGTTGAAGTGAGGTGACCTTGGCTGACCTCGTCTGGTGACCTGACCTTGGGTGACCCGGGTTAAAAAATTTCAAGGGTGGTGGGAAAATGATGGGGCGAGAGGTAGAGCTCTCAATCGCTGTGCTGCGCCTCGTCGTTTTCTGCTATCCTAAAAAAACCCTTTGGGGGCATCGATGGCCCCTCGGTGGGGCGAGGGTTAAAGAAGGGGAGATTTTACACAAATACGAGTTTCACAGCGTTATAGTCACATCCTGCATTTGACCTAAAACTTACTATAGTGTAGCAAGCAAGGGAAATCCTCAAACATAATGGACATTCAGTCACGTATGTAGTACATACATGCAAGGAAACTTATTGCATGTTCTGTACTTAAACTGTGATGCAGTCGGCAAGATACAGCAAAACAATTTATACACAATAACTGAAATAAGCGCATATTTTTTCTAAGAAATTCGTTCACAATGGGGTCAGTACATTAAAGAAAGTATTTAAAAAAGACACAGCGTTGTGGGGACCTTTGGTCCAAGGTTCCAGGTGCTCTCAAATATTGGCATGTACAAATTTGTAAATATTTTTACGCATTGACGTGTGATATTATGACATGGTATTTAGAGGTGGATGCAGAGGGGCAAATCTGATCATGAACCCCCCCCAGCTGTGAAATTGTTCCTGGTCTTAGCCAATTTTGGCTGATCTTATTATCAAACACTGTTTTTCGTTTTTTTCGATTTTGCCCTGGTTACCCTCCCCAAATGGTTCGCCTAGATCCGCCTCTGATGGTAGCTATTGAAATTGCTTCAGGTTCGGGTACCCCAATCATTTTGAGAAACTCCCAGCCCTGTTGGCTGATGCTGCTTGTGATCGACAGGTTTACAAAACCAGCGCTACTAAGCACAGGCTGATTGCCAAGCTAACCAGCAAGAAGCCTCGCGCGCGCCACTGTGCCGTGGCGGAGGTTCTGGGAAGCGATAGTACCTCGCTGAGAGCGCTACTGTCGCCGGCCGACGAGATGCACCACGGTACTGGATGGCTGGGAGACGGACGCCGCCTCTCCAGGGATGGCGTCACAGAACACAACGGTGACGTCATCGAGGTGGGTCAGAACCAGTGACGTCATCGGCATTATGAGAGCAACTGGACTTGTCTACCTGACTGACGTTGGAGATGGTTTAGTCGAAATTGAAATGGCAAAACGCGTTTTATGTTGTGAATTAGGAATATCCATAAAATATGATTTTGGAATTGAATGAGCAAATGAATAAGACTCAATAACTAAACTTATATATGATTAAAACGTCCTTAACACCAGACTCTGAATACCAAAGCTGTCAATAGGCAATTACTTCTGTAACGACAGCCAAAGCATGCCAAGTACTTTTCTAACTAACTATTTGAAATTACTTGTAGTTGCAGGAGCAGCAGAGTCGGCTGTCGGCGGCGGGGGCGGGGGCGGGGGCGGCGCTGCACGAATCGGCTCTGACCGCCGCAGAGAGAACCGCCGGCGCCTGCGACACCGCGCTCAGGAGAGTCGACTACGTGGTCTGATAGGCCGGGGCCGAGACACACGACCACAGAGAAACTGTGAAACCACACTCAGGAGGGTCGACTACGTGGTCGGATGGGCTGGGGTGGAGACACACAACTACAGGGCGCGTGTTGTGACGTTCAGGAGGGTCGACTACGTAGTCTCATGGGTCGGGGTCGGGGTCGGGTTAGATGGCTAAATGGTGTCGTTACTCTAGTTGGCTGATGAGATCCCTGCAACGGGCTCGGAGTCGACTCACATGAATCGAGTCTGAAGACTCGGGAGAGTCGACCCAACAAAGCAGACTGCAGGCGCGATCAATGGTGTTTCTTCGGAGAGAAGCACAAACTGCTTATTGATGAACCACTTGAGCAAACTGGATCAATCTTACGATGACTAAGATTGGTTCCGACAAGTGAATGAAGCACTGTGTTTACTTTTGGACGTCTTTCACGCGCAGGCATCTCCACCAGGGTCTGCCCATGTACGCTGAGACCGCGTGTATAAGTGGTGCTGTAACAGTGAGAAAGAAGCGACTGTGTCAGACTGTGTCTTCTTGTTGTGTTCGCCAACGGCCCGGGGGCGACAGCAAACGATTCTGGAATTCTGTTAGAAAAATGGCATGTGTTGAAAATATGACCAGTTGATAAAAAAGGAGCCAGAACCCGTATCTGAGTGAAAAATTACTCACATTCAATTTCCAATTCAGTACAATCCGCTAGCTTGCCATGCATTAATTCCGATATCCAGCCCGCGGCAAACTGAGGTGTGACGTCTGGCTCGACATTTGCCCTCGGGGCAGATGGGCATCTGTTCTATGTGATACTGTTGCTAGTCCGGCATGTGAGGCAGTAACGCGTGTCGTATAGCGTATAGCTGTGTTACGCGGCGGCGGTGTTTCTGACGGTATTTGTGGTAGCGCAGCGCTGCGGCTGAACGCGCGTCGTTACCAGTCTGTGGCCATTCTATACCCTGTATG
This sequence comes from Lepas anatifera, assembly GCA_034440635.1. Classification (NCBI taxonomy): domain Eukaryota; kingdom Metazoa; phylum Arthropoda; class Thecostraca; family Lepadidae; genus Lepas; species Lepas anatifera. The sequence continues at coordinate 48,033 of JAOTON010001217.1, read as the reverse complement.
TGGTTTTGTATGACTGTCCGCCAGTTCTTCTTCTACGATTTCTTTGGAAATCGTAGAGCAAGTAACAATTTCCTTAGAAAATTTTAGGGACAATAATTTTTTTAGAAATCGTAGAAGCAAGTAGCAATTTTCTTAGAAATCGTAGAAGTAAGCAACAATTATAGCACATGCTGCCTCTTTTTCCTAACACTGCAAGCTACAAATAGCAACTTATATAATGGTAATGCATGCAGCTCGATTTTATGTCCAGACTGGTTCTATCTTATTTCAGGTTAGGCTTTGTTCGTATGCTTATTGGCAAGCAAACATTCAATGACTGCATTCAGCGACATTAAAGTACATCACCAGTCCAACAAATTAATGATGGTCGGAAAAAACCATGGTCACAGACAGAGGTCATGGCTGGATTCATGTTGCATGGTAGTTAGCATGGAATGTCACCAAATCCCTTACATATTTATTTGATAATAAAGTCGTCCCTCAGGTTTTTAGAGCCTAGGCTGAGATAAAGATATAGCAGGGCATTTTCAGTGGTTTAACCTATTCCTTCTCGACATCGGATTATTTGTTTTGAGGTCTTGGTGAGTCCCTAACCATATGGTGGTAACGACGTGCCGGTGTCGTATGTTTTAGACCATTTATTTCATTGTATTTGACTAATTCCTTTATTTGTTCAATCGCCTAACAGCGATTTTTGTTTGTTTGTTGTGAATTGGTCATTTTGATCCCGTTTCTCCTGGTAGATGCTGCTCCGGCGTTGAATACTTAAGATAGATACTGCACTCTTCCCCGCGGAAAGTGTCGCGTTAAGCATCCAGCATCTAAAAGCGCTGGGTTAGATTTGAGAACGAGGGGTCAAGTCGGTCGTGTCATAGTCAGGGAGTCTTGAAACCGTCTTCTGTGCGGGTATAAAGCAAATTGTTGTAAAATGATCTCATTTCGTAACTAGTCTGTTTTGGAGCTAACGTTTATAGCGCAGCAATCCATTCAAGATGACCAAGTAGAAATATGTAAGAATATTGTATCAAAATGCCAGCGAAGTTCCGGATGTTGTGGCAACATTTGCATGCGTTGGTGTTTAGGTCAGTTCATAGTTTTAAGTTTATAGTGGAGCAGGTGTTGTATGACTGCATTGTTTAACAAAGCGGATTGAGAGCACAATAATAGTATTGTCATAGTGTGAAACCAAACGTGTCAACGCTGGATCTGTACAATACGAAGTCGGGCCATGCAGTCTCGGTTTTGGCACACGCGCTAATTCATGGCTCTATTTAGCATTAAGCCGTGCATATGTTCATATACTTGCTACAGATGACTATTTTTGAAGGGATTATATGTATTGTTGAGTTCGTTTGAAGTGAGACGGGTTCTCAGTGTTTGTACACATATCTGCTCATTCAGATGCCGCTGAGAACTAAGCCGAGAATGGTTGATCTTACCTGGTAAGGATGGTAGTCTCTCGCCAATATGTCTGATAGAGGCCAGAAAAGTTATTTGTTTTCCCCAACTGAGACAATTTTTATCGAAAAGTAAGACATTTTTCTCAGACTGGAATAGCCTTAGGGTTTAAAAAACATTCCCAAGGCTCAGAAGAATTATTTGAAGTACCATATTCCGTTCTAGTATATCAAAATGATTATTTTACATCGCTCGGCACCATTAGCAGCTTGGAAACATTTCATCTCTGTGCTTTCTGAGACTTTTCCCAGCTATGTTGGCAACATTAGAGTTTTTCTGACCTCTAATCGCTGAGATCGTGTGAGACAACTGTCAGACATGTGTGACATTGCGCTGAACGTGCGAGGATTCGTCAGTGTTGAAAATAGTCCTGTTTGTGACAATCAGGTGTCGCGTCTCCAATTACAACGGGCGAGCACAAATGTGTATTTACTGACCAGAAGGTTTTTGATGATGCAGCGTGCACGATGGAAACGCATCAAACGGGGGTTCATGGTTACCAGAAATAAAAAAGGAAGGTGGTGAGCCAGAAACGAGACACGAACCGTGGCAGATCGTCTGTACTACTCAGCAATTGTAATGTAATTTGAATGCTAAGTATTTGTAACGGGTACTTTAGGTGCTTACTGGTACCGGAAGTAGAATCCACCCAGTTCGCCTGTATCAATTTTCGGACACTGAACTCCGCTAGCGATTTGTACCAGTTTTGCGAGCCGTGCTGGTGACGGTGAGTCTGCGGGTTTGGCAGCCCAATTGTGAAGGATGGTTTTGATCGCTTATTTTGCTGGGACTGACACCATGTCATTAGATTTCTTGCTACGTCCGGCAATGGTAAGCCGGCATTCAGTATGTTGCCGTTTAGTATATTTTTCACAGCCCTGGACTCGCACCAGAGTCTTCAGATTTTCAGTCCCTTTTGCTAATCACTACATACCGGATTGCACTCAGGACCCCACGCTTTCTTTTTAGGGTGCGGTATTTATACTTATTTATACTCGAACGATAGTTTTGGATGTTTTTTTCTTTTGCTGGCATTATTACACATTTCGTTTCGAAATGAACTAACGTTTCCCTTACCGTATGTTTTAAAATATTTTGATACTGGAGTTTTTTTGTCAGGGCCGCATGACGAAATCCATGGAGCGAAGCGCATTGAGATTTCTCAAGCGGCTCTATTCGGGCCGCTCAGACGGGTCTCGTCGTGGTCTGTTGTTGTTGGCGTTGTCAGAGCCGCATGACGAAATCCATGGAGCAAAGCGTATTGTGATTTCTCAAGCGGCTCTATTCTGGCCGCTCAGACGGGTCCTGTCGTGGTCTGTTGTTGTAGTTGTTGGCGTCAGAGCCGCATGACGAAATCCATGGAGCGAAGCGCATTGAGATTTCTCAAGCGGCTCTATTCTGGCCGCTCAGACGGGTCTCGTCGTGGTCTGTCAGAGCCGCATGACGAAATCCATGGAGCGAAGTGCATTGAGATTTCTCAAGCGGCTCTATTCGGGCCGCTCAGACGGGTCTCGTCGTGGTCTGTTGTTGTAGTTGGCGTCAGAGCCGTATGACGAAATCCATGGAGCGAAGCGCATTGAGATTTCTCAAGAGGCTCTATTCTGGCCGCTCAGACGGGTCTCGTCGTGGTCTGTTGTTGTCAAAGCCGCATGACGAAATCCATGGAGCGAAGCGCACTGAGATTTCGCAAGCGGCTCTATTCTGGCCGCTCAGACGGGTCTCGTCGTGGTCTGTTGTCAGAGCTGCATGACGAAATCCATGGAGTGAAGCGCACTGAGATTTCTCAAGAGGCTCTATTCTGGCCGCTTGGCGGTTCTGATAGTTGATGCCAGGGCTCTGCAATTGTGTAGGGTGAAAGCCCTTTTACGCTAGACGCCCAAACGAAGGCGCCTAGGCGTTCTGTGTGCAGTGGCCTTTTAAAACCTGACTTGCATAGATGACACCTCTGACCCCCAGGACATTTTGGCTTAGAAATGGCCGACCTAACCGATGACGACTTAAGTTTCTTGTTATTCTTCCAGGCTATATGTACTTTCAGCTTAGATTTCTTTACGACCTTTTTTATTTACAGAGTAGCTGTTCGTCTACGTACGGCAAAGTCAAGAACCCATCATAAAAATCTGAACCTTCTTTATTTTTCTTGCACCTTCCGTTACCTGTCCCAGCTAGTCTAACCTCCCTCAACAAACGCCTGAGAAGCCCTGCATGATACCCATTTTTTAGAAGCAGATTCCAAATCTTATCTACACTTTTTCTCTCTTTCTCTGGGCCCGATGAGTTATCCATAGCCCTGTGGAGCATGTTTCGGATAATATTGTGTTTCGTAGACGTGGGATGGGCAGATGTACTATGGAGGATGATTCTCGAGTTGGTTGGTTTGATGTAGAGCTCTGTCTCTATCTTAGTGTTTTGGCCGTGTGTTTCTGCTGTGACTAATGTATCCAAATAGGGCACCCCACTCCCACTACCCGTGTGCTAGCACACAAGGAACGTCCTGGCCTATTATGCGGGTCTAGGATAGGCTATCACTTAACAGCAGTGGCTTAAGAGGTAAGGGAGGGATCAGCGTAAGTATATGTGTTCTGGGGTAGGACGTCCTTACATTATTGATAGTGTTATTGATGCTAGACGTATATGCTTTTGACGTTTAACTTTGGGCCCGATTTACAGGCTGGAAAAAAGGGCTATGATGGTTGAATTAGTTTAACTAGTCAGAAGTGATGGACTTAGGTCACAGGTAAGGCTCAGGTTTTGTTAGGTAATTCATCTTTGATGGTGCTTTTCTGCAACCAGATGTATACTCATTCAACGCTTAACGTTGGGCCAGAGGTACAGGCTGGGAAAAAGGGTTTATTAATGATTGATCAGATTAACTAGCTCAAAGAGATGGTTTGATTTGGGGGTACGTACTGGGGTTGGGGTTTTTGAAATATGCAACTAATTATTGATAATACTTTTCTGCAGCTAGACGTATACCCATTCGACACTTAACGTTGGGCTAGAGGTACAGGCTGAGGAAAAGTATTCACCAATGATTGATCACATTAACTACCTATAAAAGTTGCATTTGTTTAAGAGCTACATGCTATGGGCAAGGGTTGTTGAAGAAGTATAATATAAAATTTATAATGTTTTTTTTTGCTGCCACACGTATACTCTTTCGACGCTTAACGTTGGGCTAGAGGAGCAGGCTGTGGAAAATTGGTTTATCAATTACAAAAAAGTTGGCCTTGACCACTAGGTACAATCTTAACTAAATAATTCAAGGGAGGCTTTTATTGTAAAAATATAGCATCATGTTAAAGGGGAAAGTATGCAGCCCTTACACCGATCTAGTATCACGTCTACTAATGCTAAATAGGTAGTTTTTGGTTAGCATTTTAGCTGCAGTCAACGGAAAAAAGTAAATAAGAAGAACAGAAATATTCAAATAACTGATTAAGGTACTTCAGTAAGTTTTTCATTGTTAATCAAAAGCTAGTGTTCGGCTGAAATAATAGAAAAGTCTGTCACAAATACTGGTCTAGGTTTGTCGTATTGTCGGCATTGCTTTTAGGTTGGAGGTACCAATATCGTTGTTGTCACGACATCCAATCTTATTTTTAACGATTCATTTTAAAAGGCATTTTTGTGTGAAGCTCAATTCGAGGTCTGGCTATACTTGGACTGAGAATTATTGATATTTACTCCATGATACTGATGAAGGGCTGTGCCCGAATATATAATCTTCATTGTTTTTTACATTTCCGGATTCGAGGGGAGAGGCCAGGGAACATCTTAGCAAAAAACTGTTTCCAATTTTTTCACAGCTGAATTCCAACACCCCAAATTAAACTTTCCGAAGATAAAATATTCGACTTTTTAGTGCCATCATTATGAAATCACGTGACCTGACCCTAGGTCACCGGTAGAAATATATTATTTTTCAAAATTTTTCGATTTAGTTGCCAAATTTTCTTTAGGTCTTCAAGATTCCAAGCACCTATAATTTTATACAGTTATCATATTTAGTCTTGGAGATATGTTTATTCGAAATGTAAGTTTTTCGTTGGACCCAAAAATTGTCTGAGGCTATAACCCATAAACCACTGAACGGACGAAGCTAAAAATGTCACAGCGTTAATCTACGCCCTGGACAACCCCTGTGACAAACTTTCATCAAAATCTGAGATGTAGGGTGTTATCGCTTGGTCGATTTGTCGTGGAACGCCCCAGGTGATAATGATGGCTAAATGACAAGTGTTGGATTAGCTTTCCGAAAAACACGTTGTTTAAATCTTGGACAAATTTGAAGAGATATACTGTAGATAGCCTAGGCTTTAATATGAAGTGGGAACTCCGCACCTTGGCTTGAAACTCGGGTATGTTTTGCCCTCCAGACCGGTACAGTGTAGTGGGCAGAGACACATGGAAGAGACAGGTGTTTTGCCACGTGTTTCAAGTACCAGCCTAGCGAGTACAAAACAATTCACCTTTGTAAAAACAACTACTACTAGCTCGTTTATACCTACATGCTCTGCATTATCCATATGTTGAAAACAGGCAGAATTCCTTATTGAAATGTGAATGTTCCTCCAAAAAACAAGGTGAAGGTTTTACCCCAAGCAAAGCTATTTTCAAACACCAGTGTTCACATTAAAAGGTTAAAACCGGTACATAATACCGATATTTCGTTCACAATTCGTATTCACTTCTTAAAGGTTAGGACGTGTTTTAACGGCTCACTCTAACTTTTCCCTATCGAAGGATTCTGTGACCGTGTCTCGCGGAAAGCCCAATCAATTTCCTTCTAATGCTGTACTACATGGCGTACAGCTATTATGCGTGAGCTATCATAAGTTGAAATTTGTTGATTTTCAAATCATTATTATTTGGCCATCTTTGAGCTTCGATGATTCGCAAAAACTGCACTCGAATTTTCCTACAGTCCTGTGCGCTTCAATATCATCGGTACCTCTTCAGTGAATCTCAAGAAAAGTGATAACTAATCAGTGAAGACTAAAATTATTATTCTGTTTAATTTGATTAATGATATCGTCTGTACCTCACCGCACCACGGCTTAGTCGCAGCCCCGACCACCCAGACTCTTTAAAAGTGTGTTATTTGTGAATTCTAAAAGTGGTAATAATAAAGGAGTAGGCCGAGGCGGCGGGTAGTGTGTAATCGAGGACAATGTCGCAGATCAAGGAGGCGTTGCGAGCCCTTCTTCTGGAAGAAGAGTTCGCAGAAAAACTACAGGCTATAGTAGCAATCTGTAGAAGTCGCTGAACAAGAGCACGAAAATGCGAAAAAAACATAGCCCTCCAAGCAGATCGACATCCACCCAAAAAACGATAGCCCGAAAGAAGGATAGATCAGCGGAGCAATACAGCAGAAGGAACGCACTAATAATCAGCGGTGTTCCGGAAGCGAACAACGAAAAACGACCCATCATAATCGACGTTGCTAAGGCTGCCGGTGTAACGGTGTCACCAGACGACCTGACCGATCACATCGGGTTGGTAAAAAGGTAGATAGACCTAGGGCAATCATAGCCAAGTTGTTTCAAAACATGCGCCAGAAGCTTTGAGGCCAGAAAGACGTGTCGGCCAACGTGTGCGTGGTCATGCCACCGACGCGGGAGGCACTGGACAACGTTTTCATGCCGAGTGTCTCACTCAGAAAAACCAACATCTTCTTATATCGCCCGGCAGCAAAAAAAGAAGGGTGGGCAGCGTACACAACAAACGGCCGAGTTAAAGTGCGTCAACGCGAGAACCACCGGTGAATGTATTGATGAAGTCACAACTTCCATGGTATCATTGGTACGACGATGTAGTACGGAGGATATACTGCATCGGCTAACACAAGCAGCCAAGTCACAGAGCCCCAACCCCGACGTCAACGCAACAGGACTCGATCGGGAGCAGTGCCGGTCCGGCGGGTGCAGGACCCTGGTCAGTCGCCAGAGGACGGGGTGGACGCCGTAACCAGCAGCAAAAGGAGCCTCACGAGCCGGTAATGGTAATGAATCAGAACAGCGGTGCGATGGCCACAGGACGTAATCAGACGCATGACGGAAGATGGTGATGATTGAGCACCATCCTCTCTACAGTTTTCTGCCATGCAACACTGCAAAGCACATTGAAATCGTAATATAACTGTGCTACCAGGTAAGCCTGCATTGTAATTCTCACAATATCTGAATAAGAACTGCAAGCCTGAAAGTTATGATGAGTCAAGGCACCTTCTGTGCTGCATATTGTACATATGTTGGTCAACTTATGGTTGTGTTTCATGAATATTGCCTTGTGAATGTTTTTGTTTGCTGAACCCCAAATTCAATCAGGTAGTATTACGACGGTCCCAATCAGATGAAGATGTGTATGTTGTTCTCTTGTATGATCCCTTCGAAAAACAAGAATTTTCATGTTTTGTACTGTTCACACTACCCGCCGCTAGTTATGGCGCCCATGGCGACCCGCCGCTGCCCTCAGTTTTCCTTGCCGCGTACCCCAACACATAATATCAACATATCGGCAGTTAATATAAACCAATACAGCCCCGCAGGCTCAAGAACTAGCTCAGTTTGTGACAACAATGATATTAGCATCTTGTTACTATCAGAGTTGAAAAAGATGCATCAGTGCATCCCAGCCTTATTCCCTCCAAGGGTTTCATCCCCGATTACGAAAACCAGAACTAGGAGAGGTGGGGTTTGGTCTCTATATAAAGAATTCCCTACCCTTCCCCATCTTGTCCAGCTAGAGAATGCAGCATTTGAAGCAACATGGGCCCAAATCAAGGTTCAGAAGTTTTGCTTATTAGTATGCCTGTTATTTACCTCCAAACACACCATCTGAAAAGTTAACAAGTTTCCTAGATTACCTGAAGAAAGTGTAACGAGGCCCAAAGACTACTTCCGATGTAATCGTTATAGCGGGGACATGAATGCTGGAAATGCGGCTAACAGAAAAAATGTCGAACATTCACCCACACCCCCTGAACGCAGGTGAAAGACACGTCAGAAACGCTCTCATTGTCTCAGCTATCCATACAGCCACTAGGTTACATGGTGGAACCCACAACATCCGTGACCTATTTTCACAAACAGACCGATTTTGTCCGAAAGGCTGGCATTCGGCACCTTCCCAGCATTGACCACCTTCCTATATTCATGTCTATTTCCTTAGCAGTCCCTTGCCAGCTGGGGTAGTACGCGCAACTAATTGGGATTACAAAGACAAACATCGAAGCCCTGGTAGAAAACCTATCTCAAAAACGGGATGTCATAATCGACAAAGATCGGATGAAGCTGTCATTGCACTGACCAAAACAATAATGATGTGGCTTGCAGTCATATACCCGCAAAACATAATAGTTAGCAAAAAAGCCTTTCACACAGAATCACCGACAAATTCAAGAGAGATAGACTTTTCGAGCTCTAAGTGCAGCCAAACAATGCAATCCTGGACCGTTGGCGTCGCCAGCGAATCTGGTCACAAGTATAAACAGAAAACTTAAGAAGAGAATATTACCGAAAGGTTAACCAGCTACTTAAATGTAAAAAGATCCCTCAAATATCATACCATCCTCAAAAGTATCACCGGATTCAAACGTTAACGTGATTCCCCCATTATTGAAGACAATATCATGAACGACGATCACCAAAAACAAACGCTCTTAACCACTTGTACGCAAACGGATATTAATATCACCACGAGCCAGAAGATCAGCTACAAAAATACGTATCGATTCTTTGACAGTCCCTCACAGCCTTGAATTACGAAATTGGTCGAGAAGAGGTCTTGCGCATCAAAATAAACTTGACTGTTCCAAGGCGAGTGGGCCGACAACCTTCCAGTAAGAATTTAAAATACGGGGGCATTCATAGCAGAGCCATTAGCAAAATTTTTAACAAGTCCATCAACCTCGGAAAATTTCCTACGCCATGGAAACTTGCGACCGTCAAACCAATTTTCAAAGGTAATGGCTCCCCTGAGGTTAAGAATTATAGACCGATTAGCCTTCTCCTGCGTGTCGAAAATATTCGAAAAACTGTGTTCTCACGCATATATCAACATATAATGCTGCATTCTCTCAACACCAAAGCAGAGTGGCTATCGCCCAGACATAACACACAGATTCAACTCACCTACCGGTGACAAACTTTTCAAGTCACTAAATAGGGTTCAGATTTCACTGTAGTATACCTAGACATCTCGAGATATTTGAAAAATCGGCATGATGGTTTATTAGCTAAATGAGCATTGAATTGGGATAGACGGGACACTTCGCAGTGGCTCAAGTCGTACTTAATGGAAGAACCCAAATCGTGCAGATAGGTGAAAGTAATTCATCACCCAAGGCATTGAAGGCAGGTGTTCCTCAGGGCAGTCCTAGGGCCCCTCTGGCAGTTAGTACTTGAATGGTCTAATTGGCCATACAGAAAGTGATATTATGTTCTTGCTGATGACAGCTCCCTTCATGCCAGCCACACCCACAAATGTTACTGAAGTGCAGGGTAAGCTTCAAAAACCTAGACTCAATTTGGCTTATGGCCATAAGTGGGTTATCACCTTCAATGCCTCTAAGACCACACAACAAACGTTTTCTCACAAAACAGAGTAAGCGCACCTTGCTCAATTTCAACAGCATTCGAATCCCCAAAACAATCACAAAGCACCTAGACTGACACTTCAACTGACCGAGGTTCAAGTCGCATGTCAGCGAAGTTCTCCGAAATTCAACAAAGCGCTAAGCCCCCTGTATCCTAAGCAACTACCCCCAACAAACACTATTAAGTATCTACAAAACTTATGTACAGCCATATCAGACACTGTGACACAGTATATACGGTCACCTACAGAGTACGACAAGGGTCGTCTGAAAAGCCCAGACCAGAGCGCCAGATTAATAACAGGAGTGCCGCGAAGGACGTCGAGAACAAAACTGCTAGAAGAGCTGGGTGGTATACACTAAAAACGACGGGAACAAATGGCATTCTTCTCTTCCACCGTATCATGTTTGATGACAGAGTACCCCAGTATATTAAAACTTAATACCGAATCCCAGACATCTGATACTTCCAGAGTCCTAAAATAGCTTAACAACTATCTTTCATATCCAGAATCCAGCACATCCTCCTACTCTAACTCTTTGTTCCCCGAGTCACAAGAGTGTGGAATAGTCTTCCGCAAGAGCTGCCAAACAAACAACATTTTACACTTCAAAACAGATATTAAGAACTCGCGTCCCTGTAACCGAAATCTTATTTTTCCTTTGGTACGAGACTGGGCAACAGACTCCACACAAGATCAGGCTTGAATCGTCGGCACTGAATGGTCACAGACATGCCCTTGTAGGTCTGACCCCAGCCTGTGACTGTGGTCATCCAAGAGAGGATATTAAACACCTTTCCTAGCTTGCCCTCACTACGATGGGCTCAGGGCTGAGCTATTTCTCGAACTCTCCGGTATTCTCCACATAAATTTCAATGACCTGCCTATTACCACACAAATCAGCACCAAGTTCTCGGACCTAGACAAAAACTTTGCAAGACCACCGCAACAGTTGTACAAAAGTTCCTAATAAAAACCAACAGACTTTAGATTCGTTCAATTCATGGTAGGGTAAAATTATCAAAATCCTAGCTGCCTCTAGATTCACTCGGGGAAGCAACAATACCAGGAAGGATTTACTAGGTGGAGTTGGCAGAGCGTGGCGCCGTGGCTAGACGGGAGGTACAGATGATATAATGTGGTTAGGAAACAATATTTTAGAAAATATCAAAGTTATTTATTCATGTGTTCATGATTTGTGTTTTTGTAAAACAATTTCCAAACATGTTTGTGCGTGTGTGGGTGTATGTGTGTGTGTGTGCTGTGCACGAGTGTTAGAAATGCAGCGTCATTATAGATAACTAGTTTTATACTAGAGCTCGAGAGGGGCCTGGAATTAAGTGCCATTGGCACTTTTGCCTCAATCGAGCCGAACATTTGTTTTTATTTCACTGCGATGTAATGATGAAATATATGTTATGTTATGTTATGTTATGTTATATCTTTCACAATATTAATTGTTCCTCAAGAAGAAGTCTATAACCAGATGCCAAGCCAAACAGATAATTTGAAAGGTGAAAAGAAACTTCAAAATCACGTAGGGATTTTCCATCTTGCTTTATTTCTATTTTTCATTCGTCAGGATAGAAGAAAGCCTCCTGTGCGTGAGCTTGTCGGATGTGATAGAGATGTGGAGGTAATGCGGTAGGATGCTGAGGTGTATCATGGCGGGAATAGGTTCGTGCGATTTGTGATGTATATGACCGATATATCCATGTGTGATATATGGGACCACTTGGTACCATATAGCAAGGATGAAATATTTTCGACACGTTCAGGTGCTCTCTTGATAAACTGATAGTGTGTACATAAATTTTAATGAATGTGATATTGTGCAATTAATGGTCACTGGTCACGGGCTGTACAATGCATATTATACCTATTGTGAATAATTATTAAATTTGGTTTAGTGGTTCTATGTAACTGAAAAATGTTGCAAATTATCATTCTGCTAATTTAGTAGCTAATCCCGAATGCAGTCATTTTCTCACCACTATACACCATCATGCTAAACACTGAGACGTTCTCTTTTACAACCTTGCGTCAGTTTTAAAATTAACGTTGAATAATACATTTTTTACTAGCTTACTGATTGAACTAAACCTTTATCTCTCGAACTTTAAAAGAGTAAATCCTAGTGCTGAAGCAAGGAGCAAAACAAGCTATAATTGATAGGAACCACAGGTCTTCTGTTAGCACCCAGTTCCTTGCTCCATGGGCGATTATCTTCAGATCAAGGTCACGGCGTGTGAGGTATAGGGAGAAGCACACGTGCCGTGCCCACCCCGCAGGATGTGCCAACGGCACGTACCCACGATACATGCTGTTTGTTTTGTCGTGTTTAAGAGCCAATACCCACCGTTTGTATTCCTGATCTTAATACTTTGAAACACACTCTTTAATGCTTTACGATTTGTTTTTAAATCCACACTGAAACCATTTTTAACACTACTTTAATCTTTTGAATAGCTACAACGATTTCAGGAAAAAATTCAAAACAGTCGCTATTGCTTTCATTGGGTCATTCCAAACATCTTAATGCATAATTTAACCATTTAACTTTTTTATTTAAAGAATCAGCCATAGAAGACATTGCTGCGTCGACAGAGTGTAAAATTTCCGGAGCCTATAACAGGTTGCCATGTGATCCTGACCTAGCTTGAGGTCGGGTTAATTTTTTCAGTTGACCTGGCATGGTCATATTATACATATTTGGATTTCCCACGGTAAAAGGAATCCAATAATGCCTAAATATTTTATCTTGCTTTGCTCAATATATAGTGAACAATCTATGATTTAACACCCGCACTTCAGAGGGGTCTGGCCCTAACGCGCAATGGAGGGGGCCTGATAGGCCCGCCTAATATCTAAGAACTCAAGAAACGTAGAAAAACTCCAATTGGCGGGTGGGCGAGGGCTATAGTGATCTACATAAAGGTCAACTTTCATTGACCTAAGTCAATATCTTCATGGCCAAACGAAGTCATAAAGGTCAAATATTGGCCATGCTGGGGGACCTATTGGAAAATGTCGTTATTATGCTTGAAAAAGACAGGCATAAGCTACACTGAGAGAAATTTTCACAATGTCTATACGAATACAGCCCTGATATTGGGGTTTACTAGAGCACAACCAACGCTAAAGAAGGACAAAACCCAGTTCGTGCAAAGCAAAAAGTAGTTAAGGCTTTGTTTTAAAATGAAGATTAGTCGTCCTCTCATAATGATATTAACACGCAACTAAGCCAGTGCAAGGGTAGCAACGCTGTCCCGTATGATCAAAGCCGGCAGTAGGACAGCCTTGCTAACACATTGGCTAGATGGTCGTAGCCTTACAAATGTCGTACACATTTTGACCTGGTATTACTTGTGTCGCGGAAGCACCGGAAGTGTAAGATGCACGTGCGCTACTGCATTTTTCATTCGTGTCGTGATCAAACGCCTCCCTCAGTCTTAAGGACGCAGGCTACGGGGAGTGTGCGCGGGACGGTGTTGGTACAGTTAGCGGATTGCGGTGGAAAAGTTTCTTTGGTTAGCATATAGCCTATTTAGGCATATTCTAGATCAATCTTTTTCATTGTTAGTGCCCTATGACATTGGGAGCAGGCAGTCGCTAAAGTGGTGTGGACCTGAAAACGGATTGGACTTGCAAGGTAAGCAGCTGCATTGGAATGTGAAGTGTCCAATTAGGTACATACCTACGTGTTTCGAATCTTCTTCCATTGCATGCAAATGGCTTTATGGGTGTAGCCAGGGATTCTCAGGCATATGGAGCCAGTGGCGGATCTGGCCGGTAGGTTTAGGGGGGGGGTGGAACCAAAGTCGAAAAGCAGAAATAACCCGGTAAAAGATTTGGCCACAAGATTTTTGTTTTTTCTTTTCAAGGATCATTCACTCAAAAGCGGTTTTTGCTATCAAGAGGACCTAGGTCCAATGCTTGCACTGAGGTTGACTGGTTCTGTTTGAAGTTTAATGGTTCAGTTAAAGCACCAGAACCTTGCTTATAGACTTAAGGAGCCGGGGAAAAATGACTAAAAGTCGACAGCTCTTGGGGGAATATGGTTCTTCACTGAACTTTTTTTCGTTTGGAGGATCAACTGCTTTTTTCGCCCCCTCCCCCTGATTCGGCCACTGTATGGAACCTTCTTTGAGTTCTGGTGACCTCAATATTGACTTAACCTGAAGACCTGCGCAAGCTGGCTCGCTCCTAAGAAAGCCGTCCAACAGGGGAAGAGTTAGCGACACTAATGACCCTGGCAGTTGGTGCATTAATAAGCCATAACAAATATTATGATATCAAAATAAAAAGGATAATTACTTTTTCTTTTCTAAATGCGTCTTTCCATGACCTTTATACATGCTAGGCTTCTATCAAGTATGGAATATGTTTTGCGTGTCAAATACACATATATTTTGAAGCTCACGAGATTGCATTATGTACTTTGTTTCGGCACAGGTGACTCCACAATATGACAATTAGAAGTGCGGCTGCCACTTTCTTACAGCTATCTTCTTTTCTTCCCGCCCTAGTAGCTCAGTTTGTAGAGCGTTGGGCTCCGGCCTGCGGCTCAGAACCATACGGTGGCAGTGCATGTTCAGGCTTGGGACCGGTTCCCCTGAGAAGCTCCGGCGCTTAAAAGTTTACCCGAAGTAGGTCGGCTGGCAACTGACTGGTGAGAGAGTGACCTAAGCGGGGCGGCCGTCCCTGTGCTTTGTGGTACGTTAAAGTTTGGCTTCTTTATTAACCCTTAATTGCGGTGGTAGCACTACGCATATATGTGATGTTCAGTAACCCTTATTACGAGATTTTAAGAATTTGGCTGCTTGGTTGTTTCTGTATCAATGCACCATTAGACGCATTGCGGCATTTGAAATTTTGTTTGAGACAGGTCTGGGGTTTTTCCTCCCCTGCCGTTTTGTAGAAACAAATTGGTCTCTATAAAATACACACAAAACAGCCAACCCCTTCACTTGTTCTCTTCTTCCCCCCTTTATGGGCAAAAACAACAATAAGCTTATCATGGCAACCTGGAACTATCAATTACCAGATTACAAAGAAAAATCTTTGAGAATAGGTAGCTCAAGGTTTCCCTTTCCTGCCAAAAAGAGACTGTTTAGGAACCCGCTGAACCAGCAAGAACCAATGCCAAGCTTGAAGCAGGGAGGCTGGGGGGCGCTGTCTATGAAGACAATATTTTTTGTACGGATAACTCTGCTCGTGACGGATAAATTTTTTCTTCTAAGGAAACTGTTATGTCTCAGCTACATCCCTGTATTGACCGTCCACTTGAGTCGCTCAAATCAGACTGACCCGAGAGGTCAGCACAAGCATCCCGGGCAAAACCCACTGCACAGGGCAGTGGGACCACCACTCAACAACCAATCACAGCAGGCCATTCGCCAATCACTACCAATCAGAGAATCACACGGTCAGATGACCTGATACATCACACCCTCACGCTTAAATCCGACTAACTGAAACAACAAAGTTTTCTTGATAGGAACTCATGGGTACCACCAGAGTTAAGCACGCAAACAAGAAAAGTGATAATTACATGCAGCACGTTTATGAAACTAATCAAACCACATGAACCTTTCAGGAAAAAAACAGAATTCACAAGACAGTAGGTCAGTACATTGATATAAGTACGGAGACATTCACACTAATCTCTCGGATTCCACCTTTCCACTGGCCGCCGGCTCCTGGCTGGATATCGACGCTCTGTTGAAGCTATTGTACTCTCACTCCCAGTCTCTTCTTCACCAGTCTGTGATATTTCACTGTCATGAAGTGTTTCACTTTGCAACGCACTACCCGCACCCTCATTCGCCCCCGCGGCGCCACCTGCGACCGACAGTCGCCCGGCAGCCGGCAGGCGAGAACTCGTAGTTCCAATAGTCGTCGCCAGGTGTTCGTCTGGTAAACCGGCGGAGACCCGCGGTCCTAGCTGCGTGGTAGCAGCCTCTCCAGAGTCGCCGTAGTTTACGTCGGGAATGAGCTGTCGCTGCCGGATTCTTTCTGGCGGCACCTCCGTTCTTCCTCCACGCTCCGCGTCTGGTTCCGCTGCTTTCTGTGTGTACAATTGATTTCTATGACGTTTGCTTACCTGACCATTGAACATCTTAACCGTGTATAGAGATGTGAACCAGTAATCACTACAGCAGGACACCACCCGGCTTTCTTCCCCGACTAAAATGATGAGCCCACACTTCCGGTCCCGTTTGGAGATGAACACGTGCTTTCACATTCTTCATTTTCCTGTACTCCACCTGTTTTTCTTAGTTCTGGCCGGCTTTACCTGGAATCTTGGGCTTCAGTCTATCGAGCCTGGTGACGTGCCGGTGTCCAATCAGCGGCATCCCAGGTGATTCACCGGAAGTAGCGTGCGGCGTCAGCCGGTAGAAAAACAGTCATTTAGATATCGCCTCTTCCATCGGTAATTCCTGCATCTTCTGCAGGCGACCTTTCCGCTCCCGAAGTGCCGTTTCTGCCAATCCATTCGAGAACAGGAGCGATGGAGCGATCGTTTTGTGCTCAATACTATTACACTTCAGGAACTGCTGAAATTCAGAGCTGGTAAATGTTGGGGCGTTGTCAGATACAATGGTATCGGGCAGTCCAAAGCGAGAGAAG
This sequence comes from Lepas anatifera, assembly GCA_034440635.1. Classification (NCBI taxonomy): domain Eukaryota; kingdom Metazoa; phylum Arthropoda; class Thecostraca; family Lepadidae; genus Lepas; species Lepas anatifera. Next base: position 31,341 of record JAOTON010001217.1, on the reverse strand, counting down.
ATCCCGATCAGCTTCCTGACGGTGGCAGGGGCGTCAATAGATGTTATGCATTGAACCTCAATCCATTTGGAGTATGCATCAGAGACAACCAGGAAATATTTCCCTTTCTTGGGCCCAGCAAAATCAATGTGCAAACGCGACCACGCCCAAGGCGGGCGCTGCCACGAATGCAGCTCATCCTTTGGGGGATTTGGACTCTTTGTCCCGCACAAAGCACATGATGCAGCCAACAATTCAATGTATTTATCAATACCAGGCCACCATACTGCTGTCCTACCCAAAGCCTTCATTTTTACCACTCTAAAGAGGCAGCTATATAGTTCTGTTAGGACCTGTTTCCGTGCTGCTGAAGGAAAAACCACCCTAGTGCCCCACATGAAAACATTCTTGATCATGTACAGTTCCGTCTGTTTCCCCACAAATGGTTTCAGTGCATCGTTATACCCCTCCGGCCACCCCGTTTGAATGCACCTGATGACCTGACTCAGTACGGAGTCAGTGTTCGTTAAGCTACAAATCTTGTCGGAATTCAGAATTCCCAACTGCTCAAAATTATTGATCAGAAGTACATCCCCTTCCTTTGCAGGGACCACCAGTTGTTCTCCGGGAACTGGAAGCCGACTGAGACCATCTGCGTGCGGTATTTCACGAGTAGATTTCTATCTGATACAGTAGCTATACATTGAAAGCTTTAATGCCCATCGCTTTCGCCCTGAGCTGGTCATCTCTGGCATCCCTTTGTTCTCCCCAAACAACGTGAGAAGGGGCTTATGATCTGTGACGAGTTCAAACATAGCTCCGTAGTGAAAATCCCGGAAAACTGTTACGCCGAATATTATTCCCAGAGCCTCCCGCTCTATCTGGCTATACTTGACCTCAGCAGGTTGTAGAGTTCGTGATGCATATCCTATTGGTTTCTCAGTCCTGCTCGGAAATCTATGGGAGAGTACCGATCCCCGTGATGACGCGTTGCCTGTCAGAACCAATGGCAGAGCTGGGTCGAAATGAGCGAGGACTGAGTTTGAGGTCAGTAGATTTTTGCAGTCTTGAAACACCTTTTGCTGTTCTTGTCCCCATACCCATTTCCTATATTTTTCCAGCAACTTGTATTGGGGATGCAGGGTTTGTGCCCTGTTGGGAATGAGTCTTGAGTAGTAATTAAGGATTCCCAGGAATTATTTCAGTTCTGTCACATTCTTGTGAGAGGCGGTCTTTGTTATTACCTGCACTTTAGACTCTGACGTCCGTATGTCGTCTCTATCAATGATGTGACCCAGATATTCAACCTGATGCACCAGGAATTGACACTTATCAGGTCTTACCTTGAGTCCACCGTCATGGAAGCGCTGAAACACTTGATTCAACCTGTAGACGAGCCCGTCCACATCACGGCCCGAGAAAAGCACGTCATCAAGGAAGGTGAAAGTGCCTGGTATGCCGGACAGAAGCTTCTCCATCTCGCGCTGAAATATTCCCGGACTTGAATTAACGCCAAAACTCAGACGAGTTGGCCTGAACAATCCTCTGTGGGTTTTGATGGTCAGCAGGGGGCGATGTTCTTCCGCCACTTTAAACTGCTGGTAAGCTTTACTCAGATGCAATTTGGCAAACACTTTACCCCTCTGCTAACTGAGCAAACAAATCCTTGGATTTAGGCGATGGGTGCTTGTCCACTTTTATTGCCAAGTTAGCCGTCTGCTTATAGCTCCCACACAGACGAATACTACCATCCGGTTTTACGACGGGAACGATCTGGTAAGGCCCAGTCCGATGTCTGCACCGGCTCCAGCACCCCTGCTGCAGCTTCCGCGTCCAGCTGCTCCTCCATCCATTTCCTGTAGGCGTATGGCAGGTTTCGGGGTCGGTAAAAACGTAGTTTTACAGTGTGGTCCACGTTAACACGCGCATTGACGGGGGCGGGTGCCCGCCCCCCCTCGGGTTTTGCAAAGATAGCAGAAAAACGCGGCGCGTAGCGCCGCCGTACTTGGCACACCTTTTTCCTCATCATTTTTACAACTTCAGTGAAAATTTCAAGGTTAGGTCATCTTGGGTCAGGTCACCAGTACGGGTCAAGTGACCCGACCTCAAAAAAGTTTAAGATGGGATAAGTCGGAGCAGGGTGAACTTATCCAATTGAAACTCATATCACATAATGGCCCCACCAAGTTCTCTAAAATATGTTCCGGTATTTTCGATATCAATGACCTAAGGTCAGGTACGAGGCATAGCCTCTCCTTTGGAAATACATGGGAAAAATGGTTTTTCCAGAATAACTCAGTAACGGATGGTGATAGAGCATTTATTTTGGCTGCATTAGACTGGCCGGGGCTTTGCAGTTCTAATGATACGCATTTTATATAGTTTGACCCTGACCTGACTTCAGGTCAGGTCAAATGCTTGTTTTGATCTAGCAAGGCCAAATTATATATCATTCGATTCGGCTTGCTGAGAGGATTCATATAGTTTAAGTCGTTTTGCTCTGTCCTTACTTGTTCAGATGTAATGACCGAAAAACTTTTATTTTTAAGCATTTATTAGTGCAATAAATACAGGCCATGTCATATACAATGGTTAAACTGCCTCAAGAGACGACAGTCATTCTCACGCACCAACTGATAATATGGTGTTCGTCGTTATTGGAACGGATGATCCCCGACAAGGTATTCACGTTGTCACATCTGACTGACACTGCAAGCATCTCTATCTTCATATGCATACCATAGCACTACAACAGGAAAATGCAAGCAAAGTTCGCATTGAAAACAGGCAAAGCTAATTAGATTTTGAGGACAGTGTCACACACTAATTCATACACATTCAGAGAGTTTATAGGCATCGCATGGCTTCTGGTTCGTTTTTAGTTTCAAGCTTTTAGTTGGTTTGATCCATGAACTTCCGAAACGGAATCAGTTTAAATTCTGCAAGGAGCCCCACTTTTTATTGAACTGAGTCCAATTACCTTTGATTTGTGCAGCAAATCTTTCTGCGTCTATATCCAGCTTGAGCTTGGACTTAAAATCAGCAGTGCTCGGAATACGGTTGGAGTTTTGTATTAATGATTTCGCCAGGATTATTGCGTGGTTGATGACAATACTTTTTGTAGCGTCTGAAATAACATCTACAAGTGTTAAGTTTTCATGTATCCCCCAACTTCTGAAGAAATGCTTAATGGTCATCCAGAAAGATTGAATTGAAGGACACTCAAAGTATTTATGCTCTATTGTGTCTATATCATTTTCACAGTGGTCGCATAATGGGCTAGGTCTTATCTTGAACCTACATAAAGTAAATTCGTTGAACATATTCTGGTTAATATTTTATAGTGCAATGCTGCGTAGTACGTGGAGTGGCAGCATCGCATTACAACTGAGTAGCAATCCTCCCAGCACAGGTCTGGAAGGTGTCTGTTCCAGTAGCGTTCCCAGATTTTTCTTTCATTATTTTCAGCATTTAAAAATAATCCTGCGAAGTGGCCTGCCCCACTCTCTCTTGAAAAAGCAAACATAACCAATGGATGTATTATTGACTTCGGAAACGGCCCCTTATTCAATGCATCCCTTACTTCGCTTTTAATAGAATGAACCAGCATCGCATAATCCATTTCTTTTCCTCTAATATTATATCTTGTGCGTATAATGTCAAATGGCAGTAAGCCGCCTCGATCATCAAGGAGGTCATCAATTCTCACGACACCACTTTGGTACCGATTTTCTAACCGTGAAGCAGAAAAGTTTGTGTTTGAATCAGAGTACCACAGTCCAAGTTTTAAGTGATCCTCCTCAATTATTGACAAAACCCGAGAGACATCAGCCCATGAGAGTATAACTTCCTTCCAGAAAGGGTTGGATGTTTGCGTAGTTTTTGTCAGAAGAATATGTAAATTATTTTCAAAAACAATCCCTAAGATTCTCATGGAGGTAACCCATTCAAAGGGAAAATCCCACTCTGAGGTGGCATTTAACCTGACAAAATTAGGACAATTTCCGATCCACATTGACTTACATTTATTTATGTTAGGGTATAAGCCACTGTACTTGGCATAATGTCCAAGGTCTAGAAACAGTGCTCTTACGCTGTTGATGCTTCCATCGAGCAGGCACAATGTGTCATCCGCATACGCAGACACTTTGTATGTTTTATCATGAATAGAGATGCCATGAATTTGATGACTTGACCGTAATCTATCGAGAAGGTGTTCAAGGGCTAGAATGAACAAATAACGACCTACAGGATCACCCTGTCGACAAGAGAGCTCAAGAAAAATGGGCTGCGACATGTTGCCATTATATGTTATGCGAGCAAAGGCTTCAGAGTGAAGGACTTTGAACCACTTAATAATGTTTCATGGAAAGTGACTAGCAGTTAAAGAAGCTTCTATAAACCTCCAGCTCCTGGAATCGAATGCACTCTCAAAATCAATTGCAATGAGCAATCTTTGTTCTTTTCTAAGATAAAGCTCGTGAATCAAATCATAAACTAACTGGGTGTTGTCACCAATGAAACGTCCAGGAAGAAAACCCGTTTGCTCAGGCTTGATAAGTAGTTTAAGCACAGCTTTTATCCGAGTAGCAAGAGAACTGGACATAATCTTATAAGGCACGTTCAGGAGAGTAATCGGTCTGTAGCTTTTAACAAGATACGGGGGTCTGTCTTTCTTTGGAATCAGGCAAACTAACCCTTCGCGCATTGTTAAAGGTAAACTGCCAGTTGCTAAAGAAGTATTGAAAAGACGAATGAAAAAGTTTTTAATCTCGGCCAGAAGAATTTATAGAATTCGGCAGGAAAACCATCAGAGCCGGGTGTTTTAAGGTTGTTCATTTTCTTCAAAGCCGACCCTATTTCATCTAGGTTGACTGGCTGCTTCAGCCAGTCCGCTTGCTAGCTAATCAATTGACTGAAAGTATCCCTGTTAATATATTCTAACATTTTCTCCAGACTAGGCTCTTGTCCTTGACTGAATAGCTTCCTATAATGTGATACAAAAGTGTCCATTATTTCATTCTGAGTATTCATCGTGACATTGTTCACTCTAATTGAAGCTATGATTTTACTTTTAACGTGTCTTTTCTCAAGATTACAGAAGTATGCGGTCGGCCTTTCACCTTCTTCCACCCAGCGGCATCTGGGTCTTATTATGGATCCATTTAACCTGTTTCGTCTTATGTCTTTGCGCTGTTTCTTAAATTTATTAAGTTGGGAAAGTTTGTCAGAATTTTGCCCAATGGCTTCATCACTTTCTAGCAGTTGTATTTGATTCCAGACTTCCTTTTCATTTTTATGTGATTCTCGAGCCCTTCGTATACTAAATGAAATGGTTTCCGTTCGTAGTTTAAGTATCAATGTTTCCTACAACAGACTATCGTCGATTGTGAAAGATAGTTGCTCAAGTTTTCCGATCGGTGTCTGAAACTGGCTGGATAAAGAGGTACCACATATTGGTCGATAATTTCCTCGAAAGCGGAATTTATGAGGCATGAATAATCTTAGTCTCTTAACCCTCGCCCCACCGGGGGTCATCGATGGCCCCCCTAAGGTTTTTCCGGGATAGCAGAAAAACGATGAGGCGCAGCACCGCGGTTGAGGGCTCTACCTCTCACTGCATCATTTTCCCATCATCCCTGAAATTTTTTACCCCAGGTCACCCAAGGTCAGGTCACCAGACGAGGTCAACCAAGGTCACCTCACTTCACCTTTAGAGCTCTGTAAGAGCTACATTTCAAAGTCGATCGATTTGAAACTTCCTACACTTCATGACCCCTCCAGGGTCTACAAGGTGTATATCCGGGATTTTTCGATTTCGTGCCCTGAGGTCAGGTCACGAGGCGACCTCTCCAATTGGAAAAGCATGGGGAAAAGCTATTTCATGATATAAAAGCTACAAAAATGATTGCAAATACTCAGACTGCTCAGAACAGCGTTTTTGGACACCCTTTCACGGATCCCAGGGGTCATATTTGCCCTTTGACTTTTCCAAGGTCATCCAAGGTCACCAGAGGTCACAAAAACAGTATTTTGACAATAACTTTTGACCTAATTGAGCTAGAGCAATGAAACAAACACCATCGTGTTTGTCTAGTCACTGGCTTTCATTTGATATACGGCAAGGTCACTTTTTGACCTTTCGTGACCTCAGGTCATATTAGGTCACGAGGTGACCTCTGGCGGTCAAACCACAGGCGGGAGGTCTTTACGTTCCACATAGCGGAAAAAGTACTGGCAATTTGCTATCAAATGTACTTTACCAGGCCTCAATAGCTCTAATGACATAAGAGTTATGCCCAGTTTGCTTAATCATTGCATATTTGAGTGAAAATAGCCTATCTTGACCTAATTTGACCTCTGGAGGTCAAACCATTGACCTGAGCACTAAAACATGCGAAGTAATTTCTTACTGAATTCACGCGAGCTTTCTATTGCACTTTGCAGATTTGCGCCAACGCCCATATTTTCGGAGTTAGAGGGGGGCCATCGATGGCCCCCCGGTGGGGCGAAGGTGGCGCCGGACCCCCGGTGGGGCGCGGGTTAAAAGGGATACGTTGAATTTGTACCACACTCTTCCTTATAAATAAATAACTTAACTATATCTAAGAAATAGAAAAATCTAAGAAACTAAAATCTACTAAGAAATAACTTTACCAAATCAAGCAATTAAGTACAGTCAAGGACATAGGACCACATCTAACAAAATATAATTCGATAGGACGGTAATACTTTTACCGTAGATAGTGCAAGAGCAACATTAAAGTGTAACCAACAAAGTTCAATGAAACATTGTTATTCTAAGTACATTATGCATGATATAACTTTAACGTGGCTTACATTATGAAGTGAGAGTACACACTAATAACAGCACAGGAGGATCTATGCGTAATTTTAGGAAACAGCTGAACAGAGGAAACAATAGTAACTACGTTCTAGGTTCAATCCAGGAGCACTTCAACGGCTGCCGCAGCGAATGATGGGCAGCCACTGGTCTGGAAGCCGTGTTCCTGAGCTTCGGTTGACATTGGAGTCATTCGGTGATATTATGATAGTCTCACGACGGCCAATAGTTCTTATGTAGGCCGATTCTAGTAGAAGTCTCAGGTGGTAGCTCGTCTCATGATGGAGGATGTGGGCTTGGCCGAATTTTGGTGTGCATTGCGTGTGTTCGCTGAAGGCTGATGTCTTGGATTGGGTACGGATAGATATTTTCCAGCTGTTTTCATCCTCTTTCACTCTCGTCTGTAGTTCACGATCGGTCTTTTCAATATACCTAACTGGTTCACCATCCACCGAGCAGGAACACTCGATGCAATAAACAACATTGCTGGTTTGCTGTTGACAGGTGTTGTTTTGCCATACTGCAAAGGATTGAGGCCAGGTTTTGCTGAGGCTTGGCAATTAGTTGAATTCCGATGGTTAGGGCTGCTCGTTTCAGCTGGTAGAACGACGAGCCAGTGAATGGAAAAGAGAGTCGGATGGGCTTCGGCTTGTCGCTGTTAACTGGTGGGGCGGGCAGAGCACGGGCCTTGAGCTCCAGTCTTCTGCTGACATTGGTGATGGTGGTGTGGAGTTGTGGATTATGGTACTCGGGTAGCCCTGTTGTTCGTACTTCTCGGTGATAAACTGAAGCTCTTTTTGCCGATCTCTCGACGTGGTACAGTATCTAAATGCTCTCACCGTGTCCGATTCGATTGCTGATGTCAGATATCGCGGCCCAGTGTATGACATAAATGGTGCAACTTGGTTGGTGGCACAAGCTTTTCGGCAGACTTTGGTCTTGAAGTTGTCTTCTGTTCTTGTTATGGAGATGTCTAGAAATGGAAGCTGTCCAGATTGTTCTACTTCAAGAGTGACTTTGATGTTGACGTCCTTGGTGTTCAGTTTCTAAACCCAAGTGTGCAAGGCTTCATCAGTGCCCTCAAATAGAATGAGGTTGTCAGCGGCAGAAGTAGATAACTGTGCTCCCGCAAGCTGACGCCAGTTCTTGTAGGTCTTTCTCCCACATTCCCATAAAGATGTCGGCTACAAGTGGAGAGTAGCTTTTCCCCATTTCCAAACTGTGTGATGTTTAGTCAGCCCATAGCCCACTCCGCGACGTGCAGGGCAGATTGGTCGGAGCTTCAGCGTACTGAGCCAGTGCTTTCTTCCTCAGTGGTTGGTGGACCCTGGTATTTGTGAGTCTAACACGTTCGTAGAACGGCTCGCAGCGACCATGTGTTTTGGATAGGCGGCGATATAGTTGCTAACCGTTCTCATCCCTTACTTTTAGAACTTGGTCCAGGTTTGTTCCCCGCCTCGCCAGACCGACAAAGGCAGGAGAAGTTGGGTGTTAAATGATGCTGCAAAAGCCGTGGCAGAGTCAGATTCAGGCTCTTCGTACAAGGGTGGCTGGAGACAGCGGAGAAGTGCCGATGTGTAGTCCTTTCTCTCCATGACCACAAAGGCTTTGGCTTTAGCCCTGTTCCAGCTGTCAGCAGAGTTTTGTCAGCACCAATCAGTGGGCCGCGTTGCACCTACGTCACAGGACTGTAGCCTCTCCCCGGGAACTAGTTCTAGAGGTTTTACGGGCTGACGGCCTGCTGTTTGCGCTGATGAAAAATAGTAAGTGCACGAAGTGGCAGTCTAATATTTTTTAATTGTGTAAAGGTTTGAGTTTCCTTTGATTAGCACAAACAAGAGGCGATTATGGCGCTGATATTACTTTTCTGGAGGAGAGGTTAGAGGTCCTGCTGACAAAACTGTGCTGACAGCTGGAACAGGGCTCTTGTCTGCTGGTATAATCACTCAGGTTTTGTCTTTAGAAAGTGTTTTCAGGGAGTGAAAGATTGGTTTAGGTGGCATTGGCTGTGGTTTGTTTATGGCACGCTCAATGATTGTTTCAGCTTTGTTGAGGAATGAGAAAATATGGTCACCAGTGACACCTCCTTTCTCAGTGACTTTTTTACAAGTAAGCTTGGACAAACTTTGACATTTGACGGCTAGATCCAAGGCAGGTAGCTTTTTGGGAGCAGGGGAATATTTAGCACCGAGCTCAAAGACTGCAAGTTCATCTTCACTGAGCTGCTTTCCCGTGAGATTGATGAGAGTTGTATTAGTGTCCTGCTTTTGCTTCCTTCTTTGGTTCTGAAACGCAATGCTACCATTCTCTAAGAGTACCTACTGGAACTTTTTAGCCTTGCGCACCTCACACTGGGCCGCAGTGCAGTGGTAGATCGCATGGCCAGTGATACAAAGCAGAGTCATGGCGTTTTCTGAGGCTCCTCCACGTCTGAGACTAGTTGCGATTCCTTCCAGTCGGTGTCTGGTTCGGTATGTTTCGGTTCGAGTTTCGTTAAATGTAAGTCTTTGTAAATTCCAAGTCCTAACAAGAAACGAATTATTTACGACTCCGCTATGTCATTTCGAAAACATTGGAGAGTTAGAGGGGACATGGCCCGCGATGTACTGGTCATCCCTACACCTAAGGGGGACAATATAGATTTCTAAAATGTCCAGCTGTCTTGTCAAACATTTCTGATATGTCACCTGTTAAATTGTCAGAAATATAAAAATTTGCCCCCCTCCTGAACGTGCCACGCAAAGATATGCTATCTGTTGTCTCGGGATCCAGCAGGATCGCTCTTTCTTCTTTACTCTGTAATGTGCAGTCAATAGCAGCTAAAGCCGTGCAGCTCAATCATTCTTTACACCCAGAAATATATTAGAACCGATATAGAACTAGCATAACTAGTTTGTGAAACATAAGCATTACAGTGTTGTGTGAAAGATAGGAACATGGGCAACATTCACTCAGGCGGATCTTAACAGCGCTATAAATACAAACTCCATCGTAGCAACCTTAAAACATTCCTGGCGAGGTGGACACCTGCGGGATATTTTTATGGTTACTTGGTGCTGAAACATGTACATTTACACACCCATAAACTGCAGACCCTCAGATAAGATAATAATTAAACACCTGACTAGTGTTTGTCCCTACTTAATTTGAAGTGTAACGTTTGGAAAAAACTCGTCAGATACTAAGAAAAACAAATATGAAAGCATAGAAATCAAATGCAATTGCTAGACAGGTAATATTAGTATTTCATCATACGAGATAATTGTGCCGGGACCTGTAACGACATCTCAAAAGTAGTCTTTTTAACAAAGTGAAAGCCATTTGAACAGTGCACAAGGGACATCAGAATACTTAAAGATATATTTCTTAACCCTCGCCCCACCGGGGGGCATCGATGGCCCCCTAAGGTTTTCGGGATAGCAGAAAAACGACGAGGCGCAGCACCGCGGTTGAGGGCTCTACCTCTCACTGCATCATTTTCCCATCATCTCTGAAATTTTTACCCCGGGTCACCCAAGGTCAGGTCACAAGACGAGGTCAACCAAGGTCACCTCACTTCACCTTTAGAGCTCTGTAAGAGCTACATTTCAAAGTCGATCGATTTGAAACTTCCTACACTTCATGACCCCTCCAGGGTCTACAAGGTGTATATCCGGGATTTTTCGATTTCGTGCCCTGAGGTCAGGTCACGAGGCGACCTCTCCCATTGACAAAGCATGGGGAAAAGCTATTTCATGATATAAAAGCCACAAAAATGATTGCAAATACTCAGACTGCTCAGAACAACGTTTTTGGACACCCTTTCACGGATCCCAGGGGTCATATTTGCCCTTTGACTTTTCCAAGGTCATCCAAGGTCACCAGAGGTCAAAAACAGCATTTTGACAATAACTTTTGACCTAATTAAGCTAGAGCGGTGAAACAAACACCATCGTGTTTGTCTTGTCACTGGCTTTCATTTGGTATACGGCAAGGTCACTTTTTGACCTTTCGTGACCTCAGGTCATATTAGGTCACGAGGTGACCTCTGGCGGTCAAACCACTGGCAGGAGGTCTTTACGTTCCACATAGCGGAAAAGTACTGGCAATTTGCTATCAAATGTACTTTACCAGGCCTCAATAGCTCTAATGACATAAGAGTTATGCCCAGTTTGCTTAATTATTGCATATTTGAGTGAAAATAGCCGATCTTGACCTAATTTGACCTCTGGAGGTCAAACCATTGACCTGAGCACTAAAGCATGCGAAGTAGTTTCTTACTGAATTCACTCAAGCTTTCTATTGCACTTTGCAGATTTGCGCTAACGCCCATATTTTCGGAGTTAGAGGGGGGCCATCGATGGCCCCCGGTGGGGCGAAGGTGGCGCCGGACCCCGGTGGGGCGCGGGTTAACTCATAAACCACGCTCCTAGTGAAAAGTTTGAATTCCTTTCAGAAAAATGTAGGCAGTACGAAAGCGGACTACTATCGGGGCCTCAATTTTCGCTCCACTTGTGGAGATCAATTTCAGGGAGTTTGCAGCAACATTTAATGGCGTTATCAGGACTAGCTGTGAGAAAGGCGAGTGGCTGAATCATGGTGATGCCGTCCACGTTATCACAGAGAACGCGGGCCCAGCTGCTGCGTCGAATCTGCTTCAGCTGTTTCTTCCGCAGTTTCCATGGCCGATCGCTGCCGCCCAAGTCGTGGAAGAAGTTGTCGCCATGACGGAGCCGTATGAACTGGTCTCCGACGAGACCGTGGAAGGTCTTGCCGAGTTGAACACCAGGTAGTCGGAACTCCAGAATTCCTCCAATGAACAGGTCGACATCGTCAACGCTGGCGTACACACTCTGCAGTGCGTCAACAGCGTCGTCGGGCATGTCGGTGCGCAGGTCGTCCCAGGAGTTGGCTCTAGCGCTACCGGTGGCAACTCGAGCGTCGTTGTACCTGACCAGGCCATGGTCACGGCCGCGTTGGATGTTGAGGGAAACGAGGTCCAGACCAAACTCAGCATCACCCTGAAAAAGTTGTTTCATAGGAAACAAAGTGTGCTGTGTAGAGAGTGAAGCTGCTAGAAGAACAAAACAACTGCAATTTTCAGACTGTAAAACTATCGAGTCACCTCATTAGCGGGTGGTTTACGCAGAACTCCGTCTGAAAACTGTGGTAACTAGAAACCGAAGCCTTGTGTTGTATCTTGAGTTATTCTGTAAGACATTTATTACGAAGAAAATTGCAACGAACAGGAACTATACAATTTCTCCACAATTTGTTGTCTTATTGGAAAATAAAACCGCTAAGAGTGCTTCATGGGTGGATTCTTCCAAGATACATAACAGCCTCAAGTAACGAGGGTAGAATTTTCGCACATCAGAGGCAGGTTGGCGCATCGGGAGTTTTAAAAAGACAAACGTCGGCATGCTATGGACGTTTTTACCTATTTTTATCCTGCTTTCATATTTTTTATCACTAAGGGTTTTGTTGAAAACGTTGGAAAATTAGGCAAATGATATCAAATAAATTGCAAAGTCTATCTTTATTCTAAAGACCGCTAACAATCAGTAAGGTTATATAATTTTATCGGAGTGAGCACCCTCTGGCTTCATTCTGGACTTCAACAAACTTATGAAAAAACAAGTATAGCTAAACTGGCTCAGTATGTTCATGTTGCATGGCTCTTGGATGGTTTAGTGTACTTTTTTACATGTTTTTGTATGCTGCAACATTATCATTTAATGGTTTAGTATTTTTAACATCACTTCTGGATGGTACCGTGACAGCTATCAGATACCTCACTAGACAGAAAGTGCTCAGTGCTGAATATTTCAATTAAGACCGCATTTACTCCAGATTCCGAAATTCTGGTTTCTGGAGAACTCCTACACTGTCTAGCACAGAATTGTTTGTATTTCTTAATGGGCATTGCTTTTGTTTTCAAATCCATAACGGCACGGAAACCCGTAGTAACAGTGACTTTTATGATTTTGTTCATCAGAGGCGGCCAAGTGGTAGAATCTAACCAGCCATGCAGACCCGTGCACACACACAAAAAACCCATAAACTCCATAAAGTTAACCCTCGCCCCACCGGGGGCCATCGATGGCCCCCCTAAGGTTTTTCCGGGATAGCAGAAAAACGACGAGGCGCAGCACCGCGGTTGAGGGCTCTACCTCGCACTGCATCATTTTCCCATCATCCCTGAAATTTTTTTACCCAAGGTCAGGTCACCCGACGAGGTCAGCCAAGGTCACCTCACTTCAAATTTAGAGCTCTGTAAGAGCTACATTTCAAATTCGATCGATTTGAAACTTCCTATACTTTATGACCCCTCCAGGGTCTACAAGGTGTATATCCGGGATTTTTCGATTTCGTGTCCTGAGGTCAGGTCACGAGGCGACATCTCCCATTGGAAAAGCATGGGGAAAAGCTGTTTCATGATATAAAAGCCACAAAAATGATTGCAAATACTCAGACTGCTCAGAACAGTGTTTTTGGACACCCTTTCACGGATCCCAGGAGCCATATTTGCCCTTTGACTTTTCCAAGGTCATCCAAGGTCACCAAAGGTCAAAAACAGTATTTTGACAATAACCTTTGACCTAATTAAGCTAGAGCGGTGAACCAAACACCATCGAGTTTGTCTTGTCACTGGCTTTCATTTGATATACGGCAAGGTCACTTTTTGACTTTTCGTGACCTCAAGGTCATATTAGGTCACGAGGTGACCTCTGAAGGTCAAACCACTGGCGGGAGGTCTTTACGTTCCGCATAGCGGAAAAATTTCTGGCAATTTGCTATCAAATGTACTTTACCAGGCCTCAATAGCTCTAATGACTTAAGAGTTATGCCCAGTTTGCTTAATCATTGCATATTTGAGTGAAAATAGCCGATCTTGACCTAATTTGACCTCTGGAGGTCAAACCATTGACCTGAGCACTAAAAAAATGTGAAGTAATTTCTTACTGAATTCACGCCAGCTTTCTATTGCACTTTGCAGATTTGCACTAACGCCCATATTTTCGGAGTTAGAGGGGGCCATCGATGGCCCCGGTGGGGCGAAGGTGGCGCCGGACCCCGGGTGGGGCGCGGGTTAAGACCTGAGTCTGCGGCAAAACATGGTGACGTTACTATTTTCAGGGGTTAAGGAGCAAATCCATTTCTTATTCATTTGGCTCAATTATTGATGCTTTAATTAAGGCCACTGGTGTTTCTACGCAGTGGCAGTTCAGTGGTATTTTCAACATGTTAAATCATCTTCTGCACATCGAACAACCACACTCGAAATCAACTGGAAGTCAAAACCTTACATACCTGGAACATGTGCTCTGTGACGTCCTCTGTGAAGGCTCCATCAACGTTGGGCTGCTTCTGTGCTGCTAAGCCTCTGGCAAGCTGGTCGAATTTCCTGGTCGAGTAGAGCAAGTCAGGATTAAAGAACACATCGCGTAACAGCACGCTGGACTTGAGGGTGTAGCGCTTCTTGAAGAGCTTAATCACACCCACTGCTTGACTGTGGCCAAAACGAAAGGCAGCTGTTGCAAACTCGTTTGTAATTGCCGGACTCAGTGTACTGACGTATTTAAAGGAGCGGTCTTCTCCCTGTTCCATTTTCAGACCATTAGCGACCATAAAGCCCTCTGTCAAAAGCGTAGGCAGCCATTCGTTATAGATGATGTGCTGATACTCGGCAATCACTATCTTGCGAGCCTCTTGGAAGAGTTTTTCGTCGTCCCAGGTTGAGTTGCTGATTTCTTGAAGAGCGTTAGCCACTCGGTTGTGCTCCCTCACCCAGATAGTGTGAATCAGAGAGAGCCCGGGCTGTTCGTTAACGCGTTTGTCTCCTGCAAGGAAGCAGTCATTGGTTTCGTTGAAGCATGTGCCACCTGTTGATGGTGGTAGGAGTTGGTCAGGCTGTGTGCGCAGCTGACCGTCCTGGAGACTGCGCAGCTGGAGCTGCTGTGTCTGACTAGAGCCGTAGATCGCCGAGCCGTCGAGGTAGTGGGTAAGGCCGTTGGCCTGCTGCGCCTCCGGAGAGGTGTTGCAGCCCGTCGAACCGGATATCAGCGACCGAACAAAGTCCATGCACTGTCTGCCAAGAGGTCCATAGAACGGATCTGTGACTGGGATGTCGATGGGGAGACAGGCGGCGGGCGCGTTCGGTGTTGGAAGGCCGCTGGCGTTGCAGCAAGGGATACCGCTGACGTCCACAATCGGTGTGCCTACCAAGTCATGGTCCACGAACTGTCCCCACTGCATACCGGATAGCGTGAAGTCGGCGTCGGAGGGTTCACCTGCCGTAGTGACAGCCTGGCTGACCACCCGCGGTGAGGGCAATGCACCTCCTCCAACTCCTGTTGATGTAGGCGCGTCAAGCCCATCTTCGTAGGTGTTTTCTAGTAGGCGAAACAGAGGCCAGTTGGCCATGCCTACCCTCCTGTGGTCGGGGTTGTTGCAACTGCCATCTGCAGTGCGGTACAAGGGGCTCGGTGGACATTCGGGGGTGGTAGGGTCTGGACAGGTTCCAATGTAGCCTGAACCTCCCGGGCAGGGCTGACCACTATTTGCAGCGAAGGAGCGGGTACTCGTGAATACGGCCCTACGCTGTAGAGCATTGATGTCACGGAGGGCATCGCGTCCCTTCTTTTGCTGTTCAGCGTCAATAACGAATCTAGACCGGTGAAGCTGTGTAGACCCATCGACTTTCTGGCCACTTAATGCAATCTCCTTTACTGTTTCTTCCTGTTTTGCCATAAATTCAATGGCCTTTTCAAGTTCTGAAGGCTCCATTGCGGAAAACGGCCGTCTGTTGGCGGCGGGGCAGATGGGGTGGATGATGCCGGGTGGGGTTTTTGACCCCACTGTCACCAGTACCAGCGTCAGAACCTGCCAGCGACAAAAAGTATGGGATGACAGGGGAAGCACGTGTAAAAGTATCCTAAAGGTAATGCAGTTGAGATAGCTGTTTAAGTATTTTTGAACATGACTTTCGGTGGTTGACATTTTTATTTTCTTGCTTTATCGTAAAATACACGGTTTGGCAAGGTGGGTACCAGCTCAGTGTACTTGAAGGTCCTTTAACAGATCGCTAGAAAGAAACACAAAATAACAGGAAGGCAGCGCAGGCATTTTTCACTTATAGCATGCAGCGTATGCCCCCTGTATACTGCTAAATTATCATTTGCTCGTTTTTTTATACTCGAAGTTTAGGTCATAGCACCAGACAAGGTCGAGTGATGAAGTTGCAGCAGCGAAAGTTAGTTTAAGCTCTTGGCCTGAGTTTTATATGACACAAGAAGGGCACCTTACACAAGACTTGTAATAACATAATTTTCTATATTAATGACCATAGCTCAGAGATTTTCATGACCTTGCAATTTAAAAAAACAGAATTATATAAACGTAAAGTCTCCTGGGTGGATTTCCTCCGATAATAAATTTTTGACTTTCTGTGAAAATCAAACAAAATTGTGAAAAGCCGTGCAATTTCACAATAACTTTATTTATTATATGTGCAACTGGTTCCTTTTAAAGCATCAGGCTGCCTTACTTTGCTTATCATGCTTTTTCACAGTTTTGAAACAAATCACGGGAAAGCTATCGAAGTGCAGAGTGCGACATTCTGTAGAATACTGCACACAAAATGGTTTAGTGGGTGTATCATGAATATCACCTGTCAGGTAGCGAAGGCCCGTGATTGTAAACAAAGTTTATTACAGCAAACGCTCAACTACCAAGTTGAGCAGAGTACAACTTTGCATTCCCATCGGGATGCATTACCTACTGAGGATATCTAATTTCAGCAACGGTTTAGGACGTAGCTCACTCTCATGTAACACTGGTTTTTGAAATCAGTTCCTACGATATGTATTTAACAACATGCAAAAAAGACAAAAAGTCGGCTCTAGCTTGCCCAAACGGGAAATTTGATCAAGTGACGTCGATAGCGATTTACCAATAATCGCATGAGAAGGGAACTCTATCGCAAACAACGGTTTTGGTGCTGGTTACAAGGCGAATTGAGGGTGAGCAAAGGTGGCACCTGCCCCCTCCCGCCGATTGACCTTCGGTGCCCCTGAACCCGGCCCCCTTCCCCCACCCCCTGGAATGCAAATGACCCCCTGAGATAATTCCTTACCACCCCCTTCGCGCTACGGGCATCGGCGCCCCCGAGATAGGATTTGCGCCCACCTGATGGGTTTTGAAGCCCGAAAGTGGCACCCCCGACCACATGTCCCCTCCCCCGGTTCGAAATCCTGCATCCGACTATGTCACGTTACCATGGAAACTCTCTCAACGGCCATTTCTAATTATTTTCTAGAAAACACGTAAACATGTAATAGACATATTTAATAATACTGATCAGCCGCTCAACAGAAAACCCGTGACCAGCAGTTGAATGTAAAGAGACGCATTCAAACTTCATTGAAACCTCACCTCAGCTCAGAACTAATCACTTGTATGTTTACAGCGAGCGAGAGAGAGAGAGAGAAGAAGAGAGAGAGAGAGAGAATGTGTTACTTCTTGTGATGTAGCTGTAGCCCGCAAATTCTTACTCAGGTAGCTCTGCACCGCATAAAACGGACGGTGACTGCCATGGCCGTTATCTACTTACCGCTAGAGTGGTCATTGCCCCGGCCCGGGATTTCGGTGGCAGACGCATTTTCTTGACGTCTTCGCCTTGCCAAAGCACCTTGGAAGGGGAACACAGGTGTTAGCGTAGGCGACTTTCGGCATTATCCAAATGTGACATAATTGAGGATATTTGTGATTCATTGACATATGTTATATTTTATATGACATATGTTATATGACAACCAGATGGAATGCTGTATGGTTCGGCTTACTCATAGGTGTATACCATTGTTTAGCCTCTTGGTCAGGAAGTCTCCCACATTCCCTCAGTGCATCTCTTCCTTACTTCCTTCCACCCTCTCTCCCTGCTCCTCCTTCTTACTTCCTTCCATCTTCTTCCTCCCTGCTTCTCCCCCTCTCTCTCTCGTGCGTGCTCTCTCCCCCTTCCCTTCTAAACTCCCTTTCTCCCTTGCCTCCTTCTTTCTTTCTTGCTCTTTATGATAAATTATAGATATTTTTGTGACAACCAGCCTCAAATGTTTTTGTGTGTGTGAAATATTGGTTGATATCTAGGCCAAGATTATATTTATGTAAACTTGACCATAAAAATTGTTCTTATGCCACTTTAGGAGGCGGATGCGCCACCTTGAATTTTTGCGGGATAGGGACAGAAGAAATGGTGTTATGGCACATGTGTTATCACCTTCATTTTGATACAAGTAGCATTGCCAGCAAGCATCAGTGGTTGTTCGAGGAAAAAAGGTCTTCATGTTGAATTGTTTTTTCTCTTTTGTTTTGCCCTGGCCTGGGGCGGCGGCGGGGCCGCCGCGGGGCTGACGTCCGCTCTGCGGTTGCGTGGTTTCGTATCCGCCGGTCGCTGTACCGGGACGGCCTCCCGCCGCCCGCCGCGGCGGCCACTCTGCGGCTCCGGGTCTTCGGTCGCCTACTACCCTCACACAAAATTCAAAATCCCACCACCCTTTAACCAAAGGCTATGCACAAACGCCTAATAAAACCATTGATTGATTGCGGTCGATTAGCCGCGGTGACCGAATCTTCGCGTTTAATCTTACCTTTATCTTAGTATTTAATAATTCTTTCTAGTGTTATTAGTATTTATAGTATTGTTCTAGATTCCCCAGATGTGGGACAGAAAAAGCTTAAGGCATATCTAGTAGTTTTTTTCAGTTTGTACGTATGAATCTTAGACAGGACGTCGTTGCTCTTTATCAAGCGTTGGTCGTTCGGGGTTGCCTTAACTGCATTTTCAATTCTGATAAAACTGAACACCAAACAAAGCTATATACACACAGCGATACATTGACAGGTGCAAGCCAAGACCTAGAAGATATCTGTCGTGATGTTCTCTGAAATGTTTGAGAATCGTTTTAAAGATATAGTACTTGAAGATACTTCTGATTTAAACCATCAATTTATTGAAATAACAAATAAATGTGAATACTATGTACCTCCCATTAAAATGAGTATATCAAATAGTTTTCAAATTATCCATATAAATGCGCGATCAATCAAAAACAAGTTTGATGAAATCAAAACCTTTCTATCACAATCTGGCATAACTTGGCCTATTATTTGCATCGCGGAGACATGGCTGAAAAAAGAAATCGAAAAATATTTTGATATAGATGAATATGAACTATATTTATCGAGTCGGAAAAATAATCAGGGGAGGAACAGCAATATATGTGAACGAAAAGTATACCTCTAGAAGAAGGGCAGATCTCGAGTTTGAACAAATAGAATCCACTTTTGTAGAAGTAGAGAACGCAGGAGATAAACATGGGAAACATTTCGTGGTTGGTGAGGTTTATAAACCTCCAAACCAGGATAGCAATAGCTTTCTGGAACATTTTGGAAAGGTTTTGGACTAAATAAATCCGTGTAAAAATGACTATGTATTGGTAGGGGACTTCAACTATGATTTATTAAAGACTAAAGAAGACAAAAACGCACAAAAGTTTCTAACCCTGATGTTATCATACAAGCTTTTGCCTCTGGTCTCAAGGGCAACTAGGTTTGCATCAAATTCTCATACCTTATTGGATAACTTTTTTGTCAGTAATACAGATCAAGTTGCACATTCAGGTATAATTGTAACTGATATATCTGATCATTTACCTATATATAACTTAAAAAAAGATTAGCTAATACAAAAATGGCAATTATGATAAAGACTTTAGACTCGTCCAAAAAAGAACTCAATGATTATATTGTTTCGGAATTAGCCAATTTTCAAAACATCAATGACCCTGATGAGGCTTGTGAAGTTCTTATAAATGCTTATAAAACTGGAATTGATAAATTTTCGAAATCATTTAAACCATGTAGAAGGAAAACTCCAATTAAACCGTGGATTTCTCCAGGGATACTAGCGTCAATAAATTATAAGAACAAACTGTATCATAGGTATATTTCACACAAAAATAGGAAAAAAAACAAATAGTGAATATGATCCTGTGCTGAGACAACATGAAAATAAATATAAACTTTATAGAAACTACCTGACTAAAATTATGAAGGAAAGTAAGAGGAAATACTGCATGTCTGAGTTTGAAGCTCATAAGGGGGTGGAAAACAAACGTGGAAACTTTTGAATGAAATTATGAATCGAAACACAGTGAAAAGTACGTCATATCCCTCTGTGTTTTTTGATAATAGTTACGGGGAGCACAAAGATGATGACATAGCGAATGGATTTAACGATTTTTTTGCTACAATTGGATCAACACTTGAAAAAGACATTCCTGTTTCGAACATAAATCCTATAGAATATCTCGAAGATTACTCACACCCACCATTTACGGCTGAACTTTCAACAAACCAACAACAGATAGAAAATATCATCAAATCACTAAAACAAGTGGGTGGTGGCATTGATGGAATTAGCACAAAGATTCTGCATCGCACATATAAAAGTTGTCTTTGTAATTTGACTTATTTTTTTCAACCTAGGTCTTAAGAAAGGTATATTCCCAAAGATGTTAAAAGAAGTAGTAGTGGTCCCTATATTTAAATCAGGTGAAAAAGATAGATTTACGAACTATAGACTCATTTCATTGTTACCCATCTTCTCCAAAATTTTGGAACGGGTACTATACCAATATATCTCTGATTATTTGATCGAAAATAACATCTTATATTCATTTCAGTTCGGCTCTAGAAAAAGCATAGTACGTACATGCCTCTGGTACATCTTTACGACAGCGTAACAAAATCTTTAGAAAAGGGTAACACATCATGTGGAATTTATGTAGACTTGAAAAAAGCATTCGATACGGTTAGTCTAGGCATACTATTGCAAAAATTAAATCACATTGGTATTAAGGGTAAATTGTATAATATTATTTCTTCATATCTAACTAACAGATTTCAGAGGACTAAAATTAAGGGGGTCATCTCTCATGCAAAACAATTAAGGACGGGAGTACCACAGGGATCAATACTAGGACCACTATTATTTATTATATACATTAACGATCTGTATCGAGTGTCCATTGAAACTAGATTTTACTTATTTGCAGATGATACTGCTATTATAATCTCGGGGGATGCTGTGAGAAGTGTACAGTCAAAAATTCATAAAGTTCTTCCAGAAGTGTCAAAATGGTTTCAGTCCAATCGTTTGTCTCTAAATGCTTCAAAATCTCATTATCAGCTTTATTCTAGCGCTAACATTAGAAATTTTGATGTAAGACTAAATGGAATGCAGCTTAAACGTGAAGAAACTGTAAAGTATCTTTTTTAAGATTTATTGCATTCTTCTATCACATTGATCAGTCAACCAGTATTAACACTTATCACGATGATCCATGCCAACATTGGAAGCGTGCACGCCATAAAGTGCACTCACGACACTCAGAAGCCCACAACACGTTCAACACTCAACATAATCACCACAATCGCCCCACCATCCTACAGCTTAAGTGCCAGCTCTTTGTTGACCACTTAGTATCAAACCCTGCAACACACTCCACTTGTTCCGAAAAGCACGTTCTCTGCTCTCCGTTAAGGCTATTTCATTTTCGGTGTCTTTGTCGAGAAGCAGTCTGAGAAGAAGCATATCAACCGATAACTGTGAATTGTGATAAACCATCGTTTTTCCGATTAAGATTATATGGTTCATAAACTTTGTGTCTGTTTCGCCCAGGATAATTTGTCGTTCTGAAAAGGGTGGTAAGTCAGGTGCTTATTCTTGAATCTCTCAAAAACTCCCTGACTTTTGACCAAAACTCTGCCACAATAGGACATTGCCAAAACTTATGTGAGATGGTTTCGATTGCACCCTCGCATTGGCTACAGAGGTAAGACTCCACAAGACCGATAGAGTGAAGTCTCCTGTTCGTAGCAACCGTTTGTGTGATTATTTTGTACTGTATTGCGTGGTATTCTACCGCATTACTCGTATTTTTGCTCAGCATATACACTGTAGACCAATCAATGTCCCCAAACCTTTGCTACCATTTCTGTTCCCAGATGTTAACGGAATCTCTACATTTACCTGAACGGAGAATATCGTAAATATGCTTATTCCCTTTGTTTCGCTGCAGTATTGCTTGCACATTTGGATGTATTATTGGAGAAGAATGTTTTTCTTTCTGCTCCCTCCTTTTCCATTCCGTGGGAAGACTTCTTATTAAGCCATCATAATCAAGATTTGTACCCCTCACATTAAAACGATCTTTAACCTCGGCAAAGGTCATAACCTGTCCATTTGGTTTAATGATGTCATTGACATATCGAATTCCTTTTCTATACCACAACTTAAGCATGCCTGTACTAAACTTTGTAAAGTTGGAATACCATAGACTTTGTCTTGGCTTGTCATCAATATCATCTATCATATATTTATCAAAAACCGACATCGCATGAAAAACTTCCTTCCAAAACATATTTTGGCAAGAATTGGCTATTTGTTTGAGGAAAACTGAATTCCTCTCCCAAACAAAATCACCTTTGCCAATAGTTTCGTTGAAAAGCAGGCACCAATCTGAATCTCTCATGACTTATCTTTTAACCTTCGCCCGGGTGGGGGGTCTTTTAGACCCCCCTCGGGTTTTTCCGAAGTGACCAAAAAACGGAGGAGCGCAGCGCCGCCAAACTTGGTCTAGCTGTTTCTTCATCATTTTTACATCTTTCCTGAAAATTTTGGCTCAAGGTCATATCAGGTCAGGTCACCAGGTCGGGTGAAGTGACCTCACCTCAAAAAATACTTAGGACGGCATAACTAAAAGAAGGGTTAATCGATCAAGTTGAAACTCATCTTGGGCCCACCAGGAGCTACAACATTTGTTCCGGGATTTTGATATTGGTGACCTAAGGTCATGTGCAGAGCATGACCTCCCCGTTGACAATGCATGGGGAAAATCACGAAATGAGCTTTTCTCAGTAAGTATGGATGGAATCAACTTCAAACATCGGTTGCGACTTGCTCTTAGCCCATTTCTGAAGCTGATACTAAAATTTTTGACTTGTGACCTTTAAAAGGTCACCTTAAGTCAAATAAGCTTTTTTGGTGTTTTTCTCTATAAATTTTGAATAAACTAAGATAGAGCTTTTATTTTGTCACCAAAGTGTTTGTATAGTCACTGGAAGTCAAATGATATACATCATGACTATACCAGGTCAAGTTAGGTCAGACCGTTGACCTGGGTCAGGTCAAATTCTTAAATTTGACCTGGCATAGCAATATCATATATCATTCGATTTGTATTGACGAGAGGATTGCAATGGTGCATAAACAATGGCTGTATCTTGTTTGGTTTGGAAGCTATTAGCGAAAAAGTAAACGCCCTTATGCATGGGTGGCTATGGACATTCCCAAGAATATGCCCAATATTTAGTGACCTGTAGCTCCCTAGGCTTTGACCTGACACGAAAATGAATACCACTGTAATGAAAGCGCATCTCAAGAGCTTTCGAATGGTGTTAAAAAATGTTTCTAGCTATCATAGTTTCTGAGATATAGGAGGTTTTCTTAGTACACCTCATATTAGCGATTTTGACCTATTTTGACCTCTGGTGACCTTGATATTGACCTGACAAGAAAAATGACCGAAGTATTTTCGATATCATTTTCGAAGAGCTTTCGATTGCCGTTTTGCGCTTTTTTCTAGCTCTCTTAGTTTTTGAGATCGTGGGGGGGGCTAAAAAGACCCCCCACCAGGGCGAAGGTGACTCGTACCCGCCACCGGGGCAAGGGTTAACCCAACTAATTTTTAAAGCTAAGTTATATATTTCTACATCTATCATAGCCTGTCCACCCGCCACTAATGGCTTGCATAAGCTAGTACGTTTTATGGCCTCTACAGGACCCTTCCACACGAACTCAAACAGCTCTCTCTCCAAATTTTTTACAAATGACTGTGAGGGGCATGGTAGAGCCGTAAAAATATGTGTGAATATAGGCAGAACCAGGGTTTTGACTATTATAATTCTACCCGGCATGGTGAGGTTGCGCTGTCTCCAAATTTTCATAACATTTTTGGCTTTAGCTAATTTACTTTCGAAGTTCTCTGCAATCGCCTCTGTGTCTATATTAGCAAAAACAATACCCAAAACCTTTATCTTGGAAGACCAGTGCATGCGGAGGTCTGGGCATATGGGTTGTTTTCCTTGGATACTCCACCCTGCCCAGAACGCTTGTGTTTTATCAATGTTGGGTTTTAGGCCTGAAAACCTTGCAAATACACCGAGGTCATGAAAAAGAGCTCTGCAGCTATTAACACTCCCATCCAGATAACATAGAGTGTCATCCGCGTACGCCGATATTTTGAATTCTTTGGAGCCCAGTTTTACGCCTTTTATTCCTGGGTTCCTTTTTTATCATCTCCAAGAGTATTTCAATTACCAACAAGAATATATAAGGGCTATAGGGATCGCCCTGTCTACAAGATCTCATTAACTCGATACGTTCAGAAATATGGCCATTGGAAACCAGCCTGGAGAATGCGCCAGCATACAGGGTATCAAACCATTGGACCATTCCTAATGAGAACCCCGCCTTTGTTAGTACCAGCTTGACCAAGTCCCAGTTAACTGAATTAAAAGCTTCCTCTATGTCCAAACTAAGAAACAAAGCCGAGCTTCTTTGGGTCCTCAATTGCTTAATAATATCGTATGTCAGCCTGCTGTTCTCTGCGATACATCGGCCAGGCAAAAACCCTGATTGTTTCTGTCGTATGATTTCAGGCAAGGCCCGCTTCATTCTATTTGCTATGGCAGAGGCAATGATTTTGTAGCTTGAATTCAATAATTTTATTGGCCTGTATGACTTTATTTCTGTCCGGCATTTACCTGGTTTCGGAATGAGGGTTAGAATGCCCTCTCTCAAAGAGTATGGTAAGCTTTTCATCTGATAACTTTCCTGTACCATTCTTAAATAGAAGTGTTTCAATTCCCCCAAAAAAAAACTTTGTAAAATTCATTGGGAAATCCGTCTGATCCCGGAGCCTTATTGTTTGACATGAGCTTTAGACCATTGGAGAGTTCTTCTAGAGTTATAGGGGCCGCCAACTCTGCACTGATTCTTTCTGATAACGATGTTGGCGCATTCTTTTCTAAGAATCTAGCTGCCTCTATTTGATCTATTTTTCGTTCAGCGAAGAGTTCTTGAACGTGTTTAACCAAAGAAAGCATGATCATCGTCTGATCTGATGATATATCATTTTCTTTGACCCGGAGGCTTGTTATCTGTCTATTTATATAATTCCGTTTCTCAAGGTTAAGAAAATATTTCGAATTTCGTTCACCCTGCTCATACCACCTGGCCCGTGAGCGGGTAATAATCCCCTCCATCTTGATCGCTCGTACTTGCTCTAGCTTTTCTTTTAATCTCCCTAATGCATTATAATCCTCACTGGACCTTGAATCCGGCTCAATTTGTTCTATGCTGTCCATATCATTTATTAGCTGAACTTCCTCCCTTCTCATACCACGCCTCTTGTAGATAGAATAAGACATTGTTTCTGTGCGTAAGTTAAGTATAAGGGTTTCCCAAAACTTTTGCCACGTTATTGAAACCTCTACTGATTGAGGATGTTCTAAATGAAATGTTTCTGCATAAACAGGGAGGGCATAAAGTCCTAGTGTTTCACTAATGCAAGTTTTCATTTTTGATAGGTAATGACGCATTGATTTTATAAAAGCCTTTACCCCTAGCTGCTGTAGAAAACTGAATTTCGAGGGTGACTATCGAATGGTCTGATCTGTACCCACTAGAAAAGTCTGTGTCTCCAATAAACGGCACCAATATATCGGACACCAGAAAGTAGTCGAGTCGCGCATGCTTACGGGGTGGGTTACCAACCCTCCACGTAAAGTTCTGTTTGTCTGGGTTCCTCTCTCGGTACACATCACACAAGTTCAAATTTTCCATCAATTCGAGAATCTTTTGCCTGGCTCGAGGATTATTTTGACGTTCATAGTTAATTGTATCGAGTTGATAATGCAGAACAGCATTATGATCGCCGGGCCAAATTATTGGGATTTCAGAGTCGCCTTGTAAATCCTGACAAAAACATTGTACGGTTTGAAAGAAACCAGGATCGTCATTATTGGGGCCATATACGTTTGCTATTATTAGTACAATGTTGAAGTTAAGTACTGCCTTTGTAACGATGTAGTTTCCCCCCTCATCACATACGGTATCAGAGAAAGAAATATCAACGCACTCGGTAAGAATCGCTACTCCTCGGGCACTGTTCGTGAAACCTGCTACAATAATATCTGTTCCCCATGTGTTCCTAAAAACATATTCTTTTTCTTGCTTACAATGGATGTCTTGCAAAAGTAATATATTATTATCTGTTCCTCTTAGAAAATTCAAGACGTCCCTCCCTCTTCTCAAAGGTTCCCAAGCCTCGGCAGTTAAACGAGCAAATTTTAACCTTATGCATTAATTAACTGAGTTAAGTTAACGAGAGCAGAGAACGTACTTATACCCGACAAATTGGATCACACAGCTCTGGACAACATGCATCACTCGCACCACCATTTTTTCAACGACAAGTATCGATAACTGCTAGATGCCAAAGTGTATCGCTGTAGTTTTCCCATGCCGGTCGCTCCAATACACTCAGGGCTGGACCACAACCAAAAGCCGCCCGGCGGGAACTCGTCCCGAGCGGGGCGGTCGCTGCAGCCTGACCCGGAGCAGGAATGAAAGCAAAGACACGTGCGCGCAGGGGCGGTTGCATTTCTTATCAACTTATCGTCACTTATTTTCGTCATCATTCGAGACTACTAGCCATGCAAAATGTTATGCTATTCAAATATTCCACAAAGCACAAATCGTCTTGATGTGTATGCATAATGCTACGGCTCACTGACTGAGCAAAACATTTTTTTAACACGTCATTTTGAAGCTGACATGGAACGAATTGGTGAGTGGGCATTTTGATAGCACAGTGTTGTATAAACTTCCTTAGGAGGCGGTTGCCAAGAGAATGCTGCAAATTCATGTGAAACGCAAAGGAATGTGAAAAGAAAGTAATGACAATACAGGCGTCTTTGCCCCATATGACTTGCTGTAATAATCATGTGATTCGCTGGAACGGCCACTTTATAATGGCCGCCTTTCAAAATCAAAACACTACACTTAACAATGAAATGGATAGCTCGATCTGACATTCAACTCAAAACCACCGAAGGACAAAGCAGGCCAAGACAATGACTGCAAAGAGGACAGACAGCAGTGCGACGTTTGAGCTTAAGCCCTGCTCCAGTCAGGGATCGGTACATACCCTTGGAGCTTGGCAACGCGATCCACGCGAACGACAGCAGCGTTCGCGACGGGTCTGAAGCACGGCACTGCATCACGAGTAAATAAGGAATGCACTTTACCGTCCTTTTTCGCGTCCAGCAGTGTCTTGAACATGGTTTGGCGGCGTGGTGAGTGACTCGCTGATATAGAGCCGTTTCTTTGGGTCCCTTTCCTTCATGAGCTGAAATCGGCATTGGTACAGTCGATCACGAGCTGTATATGGGCCGCATGCGTTGAATTTCACGACGAGTCGTTTTTTGTCTCCTACACGGAAACACGAAGCGATGTCTTCCTTCTGCAGCTTCACTTCAGGGAGGGTCTGCTGCACCACGTTGATCACGACGGGAAGTACATCTTCTGGCTGGCTTTGTCCACCTGAGTCTGTCCGGGCCAGTGGCGGCGGAATCACGTCACCGGTCAGGACGAGCGTCGGGAGGCGTGACTCGGCGTGGAGATCGTCCAGAGCATCGTGGAAGACGTCTAGGCGTACAGCACACGCATCTGAGAGCCGCTAAACTTCCTCGAGCTGGTCATCACGATCTCTGATGTGCTTCTCGATGTCAGTAACACGCTGCGTGATGGCGTCTAAAGCTCCGCGCACCGACCTTTCAATCTCAGCAGTGAGATCCCGTTTCATCTCCTCCAGCTCAGCTCTTACTATGGAACTTGCTCGTCCCTAATCACACTGCGCTGTTCATCTCTCATCATCACCCTAAACTCAGTCTTTGACAGCTCAGGCGCACTCCTTGGACCGTCCGTGATATCCGAAGACACAGAACCGTTCCCACGGCCCTCGGCTGGTAGGCCGTCAGCTGGGCCGCCCGGCTCAAGGTCACGCGCCGTGTCAGCTGACTGTGGGGCGCCCAGGTTGGCAGCGCTGGCACGGGCGGTATCGCTGGGAGAACCAAGTGGGGCAGACCCCGACCTTTGAGTTCGGCGACGTTTCTGTGACGCACCTGGTGGCATGTCCGAGCCGTGGTCGGTAAGTTTGCTGATTGCTTCTCTAATGTTTGCCTGTAGAGTCCTCTGTGCCCCGCGTGAACCACTTGACGCTCGGGCGGACATACTCCTCCTGCCCCTACCACTCGTGGTATAAGCTCCACTCGATCTAAAATAACCGTTGATATACCTGTGTCATCTTATGACTGTCAGATGGGGCAAAAATCGCACAGACCCCTCACAGCATAGCTGAATTCACACTGCCAGCGGACCGGTCCACCCCTATCACTGGTCAGGTCACAGCAGCGGGAGCGCGCACGTCCGATCGGGGCGGCGCACCCGGGTCAACTGAACTGTAAAGTATCTTGGTGCTTATATTGACGAAAAGCTTAAGTGGAATTCACACATCCTTCATGTGTCTTCGATTATAAGTAGAAATTTAGGAATCATAAGCAGAGCCAAGTATTTCCTATCATCGCACAAACTCACTCATTTGTATAACGCCTTTATATTGCCCCATCTAAATTATTGTGCAATGGTTTTGGGTAGTAATTACGAATCCACTCTCGATAAGATCATCAAATTACAGAAACGTGCTTTTCGAATCATCGACAAAAACCCTATTATTACCACACAAATGAACTGTTTCTAAAATTAAAAATACTTAAATTCCCTGAACTAGTCTCAGAACAAAAAGCTATTATATTGTCGAAAGTATTGGATGGTACAATGACAGATGTGATA